>LTAE01001969.1:53668-75583 GCA_001647135.1 Pontederia paniculata | reverse complement strand
TATATATATATATATAAGTAATTTCTTTTTTCTTTCGGATTAAGGTGAGGAATATCAAGGGATTCATATCACAATTAAAAATGTTAAATATATTTTTTACAAAACAAAATTGAAATTTTCATTTTTTTCTCTTTTTTTAACGAAAATGTACATCCATGATATTCGAAATTTCGAAATTTCGAATTTAAACTAAATCAATTGCATAAAGAATGATCATTTATTAGTTGATATAATTTAATGTAGACCCCTCATTTGAGAAGGAAGGATCCAAATTATTACGATGCATATGTTAATTAATATTAAACTTTTTTTCATAATTTTAAAGAAATAAAGAAGAATATTTATTTATTTAAGTAGATAATATTTTATTTTTAAGTTGTCATGACATAAAAATAAATAAATTTAAATATTTCGTCTCACTAAAAATTATAATTCAAATTAAAATAGTTTTAATTTATCTATGCATCATTAGAAATGATACGGATTTAAAAAAAAATCGATACATTGAACTATATATATAGTTAATAAATTAAATGCCAATAATTTAAATAAAAATTTAATGGAGGTAATTTTTTTCTATATGCTTTACAGTAAAATATTCATATGATTCAATTATCTTTTTTAAATTTATAGCTTAAATTAAAATAATTTAAAATATTTTAATAAATATATAAATATAATATCAGATTAAATTAGATTAGTCTAAATTATAAATGTAAAATAGTTCGATTAATAATATTGTTATTTTATTATAAAATACACACACAAAATTACGCCAAATCAAACTTTTTAAATACATGTTTTTCCATAAAGTTGTCGTACTAGAAAATTGAATTGCTACTTCCAAAGTTGCCATCTAATACGGTATTTATGTACATGAAACCGAATAGCCCATCGTATGGCTCGTCTCCGGTCGACCGTATCCATATACGCCATTCGAACCTTCTAGATCTGCCGTCAAACATAACTCCCATCCACCAAAATGCACAACTCTCGTCCTCTCCACGGAAAGCAAATTAACGTTTAAGAACGATCGTTAAGTACCATTTATTCTCCGCCCAATTAATGATATTATTTAAATAAATAAAAATAAAAATAAAAAACGGAAACGGGGTTCCGGTCGTAACGGTGTGATCCGTAACGGTGAGAGGGGCATTAATTAAAGAGGCGAGAGATGAAGCCAAAGGAGAAGACTACAAGGCCACGTAAGGTGGTGTAGCCATGTGAAGAGGGGCATGGCTCACGTCCTTCACCACATGGGTGCGACATGACCCCTCGCCCAATGGCGCCATCCCATTTAGCCTTCTGGATTGGACCGCAACAGCTCGAGATTTCTCACCAATTAAATTCCTTTTTAATTATTAATTCCACTAAATCAAAATTTTCACCGTAATTGTTACGGTTATAGTTTAAAATCAAATTATAAAAAAAATATTCTATATATTATAGTTTAAAAATATAGAATTATTGTTTATTATAAATGTATTATATGATTTAAATTGATCAAAAATAAATTTCTAATAGTAAAAAATATTTTATTATATACTCTAGAAAAATAAATATTTTATTTCTTCTATAAATACGATCTCAAAAAAAAATTAAAAGTAATATTTAAAAATATAAGAAAGAAAGAAATGTGTTACTTAGACTTTGATGTTAAATAATTTTTAAAAAATTATTTGCTGTAAATTTAATACAACGATTTGAGAAGATAAATATTATAATATTAAATAACTTTGGCAGATACTGCCGTTCATTAAATTTAAAATATAACTATTTGATTCCTTTTATTTACGAAATTAAATTTAAAGCGGCACAAAAAAGTAAGGGAATGGGTACAAAAGGGTTTAACAAAGCTACAGTGGTGAGGGCGTACGGCGTCAATCCACGCGGCGCTTTCGAACCCCTTCGACGCGCTTGGGACCGTACACGTGGCCCCCAAGCCGCCTGTCATGTCGCGCTGTTACCGAGCAGGTCTCCACCGAACCCTGCCAAGCTGCCACGCGTAGCGCCCAGATCTCCTCGAGATTCGAGCAGGCGTTTTGTAGCCCTAAAGAAAGGGGTGGTTTTTGGGGTCATAAGGCGTTCGTCCCTTCTATTTTTATTTTTTTATAAAGTGTGATTTGTTAATAATAATAATATTTAATAAAGTTGGTCACTTTGCTTCGCTCGCAGGCTGCCACCTTGATCCCCTTCATTCCAACCGGTCAAATCCACCCCCTCTATTTACCCACCATTCTTCCTTTACTTTCTTCCAGAACAATCCAAATATATTACTTTAATATTTATAAAAACAATGTATAAAAAAAGGTATGATGCTGCGTTGTGGATGAGGATGGTTGAGTTCGCCTGCATCCTCGTAAAGTGTGTCAGCTTTGGACGCTTTGTAAGTGACGAAAAATATTCTATTGATAATAGTTGAGCAGAAGCCCTACAAGCAAATAATCACGTTAATTTGCCATTTTAACATTTCGATGGAGAAGTAATGATAGCTTCGATTTAAAATTATTGCTGATTCAACTAAACAAAAAAATAAAATTTTGAAAATTAATGTGCAACAATAATAATAAAATTATCACTAATAAAATCAATTATCGAGTCATATAATATTATTATGCTTTATAATAATTATTTTTTTATATATTATTTATTAATAAATTTTATTTTATTAAATTAATTGTTAATTGTGATCTCTTTCTTTCTTTTTTAATCGAACTTTAAGTTGTATAATCTATCCTACTTACTAATATATTTAATTATTCTGATCAAATCATCTTAAACAATTTTTAATCATCTTTTCATTAATAAATATCTCTGACTTATTCACGATTACTAATCTTATCATTTTTAGTATAACTATATATTCATCTCAATAGTTTTATTTTAATTATCCTATGTTCATATTATTCATTCATAGTTCAACATTTATTATTATATTACATTGATCTTATAGCAGTACGACAATTTTTTTTTTAATCTACTTGTAAGGTGAACACGAGCCGAACTAAGTTAGACCAATATTTAAATAGTTTATGTCTATTTAAAAAGTTTAATAAATAAGTTAGGTCGAAGATCTATAATAGATTTATAAATTAAGCATAATCTGATTTATTTATTAAATTCAGAAAATATGACCTACTTGTTAAGTTATATTTATTAATAATAAATATATGTTAAATATAAATATCTATTTAAGTTATATTTATGTACTTTAATAATGTACATATCTAATACACTAATATTAATAATAATTTTAGTAAAAGTGACTTATTGTACCTCTTTCAATATTACATTTGACTTTTTGAATCAAAATTATTAATAATTTTATATGTTAGTTTAATATAAACGAGTCAAGTCTGTTCAGATAAAAAAAGTCAAATTTTAATTTCGGATCTATCTTAGAATCGAACAAAGCTCAAAATAGATCAAGTTAAGAGTCGCTCACGAACTATTGGACTTATTTTTAGCCCTATTTACGAGGTAAAGTTAATGGCAAATACACAAAAAAATTTAAACTTTTATATTCATACAATCTACTTTCATTTATAAATTTCAACATTTATTATTATCTTTTAAAACATGAACTATTAACTCACTCGTACATAATAGGATATTGTACTTTTACAATTATGACAAAACTAAGATTTCAATGTTGTAACATCCACTTTAATCGATTTTAATAATATCATAAACTTCGGACAAATAAAAATATATTGGCATTTGGTTTTCTTTTCAAAAGTTTTTAAAAAATTGTGAATGATGATACGAAATTGGTGAAATTTTCTCTAAAAAGAATTATGAATTCTAAATCTACCATTAGTTTAGAAGATGATGCTTTTTTTACATAAACATACAAATTTAAGTTAAATTTGCAATGAAATGTAACATTTTAGATAGCCGTTTTATATCCCCCCAAACTAATCCTAGCTCAGTAGTAAAAATTGTTCTAAATTTTTTTATCTTTTTATCGATAAAATAATTAATTTTATGCCAAAATAATTGGATAAATTGAAAATTCAATTAAATGCATTTTAACACTTTTAGAATATATCATTTTCAATTTCGTCTTGTTTTTAATATGAGTCTCTTTGTTGTCGTTCTTAATTTTTTTAATATTTTACTCGTAATTTTTTTATATTAAATAAAATATTATATAAATTAATTAAAAAATAGTAAAATTTGAGGAGTGATGTTAATGATATCCTTTAGATCTTCATCATTATCACACCTCAAAGAACGTCAATTTTCCATTACCAAAAAACAAAAACGTCAATTTTCTGTCATTGTCTTAGAGCTAAAAGTGTTTTACTTTACTTGGTAGTGGAATATTAAAAATGTCACGTCTAATATTAAATTATGAACTATATTTTCCGCTTTATTAATTATACATTTTTTTTAAATCTACTTATAAACTTTTTGTTTTTAATTAAAATAATATTATCAGTGAGTTCGATCGGTCAATTATAAATGAGCCGTTTGAGTATTGTTCAATTTCATCGAAAATGATATTAAATCAGCTTGAATGGGCTAAAACCCACGAACTGGTGATTCGAAAAAGAAATTGATTCAATTTTACATTTGAAAAAATATATTAAGATGAACAAATGATAAAAGTGGAAAGAACATTTTAGAAAGAAGAGAAAATAAAAAAAATAATAGGCAATAATAAAAATAGAAAAGAAATAAATACGAAGAAAAGTTAATAGAGGAATTAATGAAATAAAAAAGAAAAAGATGAACAAATGAAAATAAAAATAAAAATAATAAAAATAAAATAATATTGTATAGTAAACAATAAGAAAGTACGAATGAATGTTTTGAACAAAATAAATTAATATATCGTTATAGCTATTATACAAAAAAATTAATATTAACTTATCAATATTAAGTTTTTTTTGTTAAATATTAACTTTTTAAAATATAATAACTAATTTGAGTATAAAATCTTTACAAAAAAGGACTTAAATATGATAAAAAAAGTAAAGTTAAATAAGATAAAATATCTTTAATGAGTTGCAGTTAAATAAATTAATATTACATCTTATATTATATAAACAATAATAAACAACATCATGAAATAACTTATTAAAATATTATAAATAATTTTAGATTTATTATTTGAATATTAGTAAATTGTTATTAATTTTTCATATATTATATATTAATTATGCTATAAATACTTAAAAAATATTTTAAATAATAATATTTTTAAAAATGGTTCGATCCAATTGCATTCAATATGATTCAGTTGGACATTCAATTCTATTTTTTATCCGATTATAATAATATTTGTTATACTTATCATCTCATCTTATGTTTATATGATAAATAATGCTAAAAACTGTTGCCACCAATCTTACGAGAGGAATTTAAGTGCAATACATACTTTTAGATTAATTTTTATATAAATATATAATATGTATGTACTAGATTATTTGAGTATAGTATTTTAACGATCTAATAAAAATTGTTACACAAATTTGTTACAAAATAAATTGAACATTTTTTTTAGAAAGTAATAGAATTAGGGATTAGGTTGCTCCTTTTCCGAACTCTTCATTTTTCTCTCCCAGCTGTCCGACGCTCGTAACAGACGGATCCCTTTAGAATAAGTTTTCATGATAGATCAATGCATGTTAGGTCTTCTTATGATATTATGACGGATTCTATATGATGATCATATGCCATATGATTCTGGTTTTAATCCCCATGATGAATATATGATATTTATGTCTTAGAAAAATCTCTCTACATGATGTAGATTAATTGGAGATAGATCCGTTCATGAATATAAAATGTATATGATGTAGATTTTAAGGCCAAAAACTGTAGAAAACGTATTTTAATAAATCCTCATATGCTGAAACACGTGTAAGGAAGAAACTAAGAAAGAATAGAAGGAGGAAAGGGGCGGAATGCGTCCAGGAAGCCTTGGTCACGACCGTAACAGGCATATCACAGGTCATGACACAAGCAGACGGGGCTTTCACCCTTCCGTCATGGCCATGACACACTTGTCACGGGCCGTGACAACAATGGACAAACAAATCATCCTTTGGTCATGGTCGTGACCAATTGGTCATGTGCCGTGATATTGAGATGCAAGAGAGCCACACTTCGGCCACGCCCGTGAATCTCCCATCACAGGCCGTGACTCGAGGTCGTGAGCGGTCACGAACCGACATCGAATTGGGTGTCCGGTCACGATCGTGACTGCTATGTCATGATCAGTGACATAAATGGAAAAGTGTTCGGTCACCACCGTAACATATTGTCACGGGTCGTGACCATGCAACTTGAAGCCAATTGTTCGGTCATGACCGTGAAGGAGTTTTCACGGGCCATGATAGAATAGTCATGGGCCATGACAGACTTGTCATGGGTCGTGATCGCTATGTTACATGTTCTATTCATGTTAAATCTTTTTTATTCTAAGTGTAGATGTTGTGAAATTATTCTGTAATCCTAAGGATTAACATGTGGACAAGATAAAGGGTTAATCATCTTCACAAAATTAATAATGAGGTTGTCATGCATTGAATGTTTAGGAGCGACAGACACTTTTCATCCAGGCATAGGATGTCATGGTTAGGTGTGGGATGCCATTGGTCCCAAAGCTTACTTTCGCTTCTCTACCCGGATGAAAAAATGGTTAGCTGTTATCTAGTTCTTGTTGCCTGACCTTCTCCCCGCCTTGCAACAAATGAATTTCTCGAGTATCCTTTTCGGACGTGACCTGTGCACCCTCGCTGACTTATTGGCGATGCCTCTAAAGACTCATGAGTCATTCAAAGTCACAACAAAGCAACATTCAAAGTCACTAATGGAATTAGAAAAATTTAAGAAGATAACCACTTGGTTAATATTTTCATTAAGTATATTGAATTAGATGTTAAGGAATGACGTTACTATATTTTCATGTATGCCAAGTATAAAAAAAGTTAAATGATGAATGAAATGAATATGATAAAAAAACTCATGATGATCATGATGATGATGATGATGATGATGATGATGATGATGATGATGATGATGATGATAATGATGATGTGGAGTAATGGATATTTGACCATGGGTCATACTTACTCCTTTTTATATGCTCAGAATGATTGATATTTGACTATGTGGCATAACTCACTCATGATGCAAGAAAGTAATGATATGCTAATGAAAGGAAAGTTATGTTAAGAAAGTATGTATGGTGTGATTTATGTTTGACTGATGTCATAGTTCATTCTCTATGCAAAGAAAGTATACTAAGATAAAATAATGAATGATGACTAAGGAGTAATTAAGGTTGGACCATTATCATACTTACTTTTCATGCAAAGAATGTAAAGAAAGATGTTGTACGAAAAAAAAGTAAATTATGATGAAAAATAATGTATGTAAGAAAATAAATAAATGATATTTATGATATTTTATAACGATCCTTATGTTATCATTATTGATGATTAATTATGATGATATAATTTAAGTTTCATACTTTTTTTATCATGAAAAATATCTTTCTATTGTGGCTTATATATATATATATATATATAGCCCATGGTGGATTTGTTTTTCCCCTACTTTGGATCCTATAGGTCAGTGATCTAAGGTACTATAATGATTGGTGGTCCATGCAGCGACAGATGTTTGTGATGATGATGTTGTTTGTATATGAGTAGTGATCCTAAGTCAAGTTGTCTCTAAATTAATTCATTTTTCAATAATGTAATAGTTATTTCTAAGACAAATTATGTTATGTATGACTTCTGTAATTATTTTATTTACGATAAGAATTTTTAAAAGTTTATATATTCTGCATTTAGTTGACTAGTCTTATTGTCAATCCTAAAGTCAAAAAATAACATAATGTTGTAGTGCACTCAAAAGAACATTCTGTTACGTGGCGAGGTGATTTTTTAGGGGCATTACAAGATCACTAGACTACCTTAAAAGTAAAAAAAAAACTTTTTTTTCTTTTGCATTTTATTAATATCAAGTTTCTCTTAGATTTAATATGTTAAGGTAGCGTTGAATTAAAAAAAATAGTAATCAATATAAGTATGAAAATAAAGTCAGAAGATGTTTCATAAAAAAAGAGATTGAATGACAATTCATAAAAATCCTATTGTTGAGAAAGGATTCGTAAAATATATTCATGAATTATCTCGTTGTTTGTTGTTATTAGTATTTTGAAACTGTTAATAATGCTTATAATTGTTACCCATTTAATGTCCTAAATCACTACGTCTTCCCCTAATTTAGTGTGGTAGGTTTATCGCTCGATCAGTTAGTATGGCAAGAATTTAAGAGAGAGGTACTTATAATCTTTTAATTGATATGGTGGTAATTTTATTTATGTGAGTATTTGAAGAAAATTTAAGAGAAATTTTAGGAGTATTTGAAATTTTTCTTTATGGTATGTTTGGATTGAGGGTACCAGAGGGTAATGGAGGGGAGAGTAATAATTAATCTTGTTTGAATAATACTTTTTTGGAGGAGAAAGTTAAAAATTAACCTTCTTTCCTCTTCTAACTAACTAAAAATTATTACCACCAAATTGAGGTTGAATGAAGGGTAAAGAATTTTACCCTCAATTTTCTTCCCTCCCATTATCTTCTCCTCCCCTCCCTTCCCTTCCCTTCTCCTCTTATATCCAAACATACCTTTAGGGTCTGTTTGGTTCAACACTTATGAAGGAGAAGGAAATGGAAGAGAACGGATGTGAAATAATTAATCTTGTTTGGATGATATAATTTTTCTTGGACGAATATATCCTAATGTATGTGTTTATAAATTTGAATTACATATGGATAAAATTGGAAACGTAGTTTAAATATTTATTTCCCCTCCTTTCCACCACAATTTGAGGTTGAAAGAAAAATGGACATTTGAAGGAAAATAGAGATAAATGGAGGAGACATTCTCCTCAATTTCCCTCAGTTAAAAATACAACAAAACAAAATTAATTGATTAATCTCATTTCTCTTTTCATTCTTTATCCTCCTTTTACTTTTAACCAAATATGACCTTTGAGGAAAATACAAAGTATCCCCTTGAGGAGCACGCAAGTTGTATTTCCAAAATTTAAATGACTATTAAAATATATTTTGAATCAAAATTGGTTTTTTTGTATTTTATAATAGAAATCATATTTTTTTTCTAATCACAAAGTCTTTCCTATTTTTAAAATAATTTCTATCGCATGGTAAGAAAACTTATATGAACTTTATGAAGGTTGATATAATGTGATATTTGAATAATTATAATAATTTTTATAATTTGTTATTGAATAATATTTTGTTGCGATATTGGTTATCTCTTTTCACTTAGGCTTTGTTTTATTTTGATGATTTTTTTGGCAAATAATTTAATTTTCTAATATTTGTCAATTAAAAATAGGCAGTTAATAAAAAACGAGTTCACATTGACAAAAAATGAATGATAAATTTTTAAACTTGATTTTCTTTTTTCAAAATGTAAATTTATTTTCCTATCATAAATTCACCGTATTTTTTTTTCACGACAAAAAGTTCGTATATTCAAGATATATAAAAAAACATAAAAATAAATCATTTTCTTGAATTCACTTTTTATGTATCCGTTCCTTTAGAATTTATTTTCATCAAAACAAAACAAAACCTTCATGTTATAACACAAGTTATACATATCATTTTTTATAAATCAAGATTAAATTAATACTCTTGTCATCAAATTATGCAATCTGTTGTGTTGTCCGAATGACGCTCTATTATCCATTGTTTAAATAAAACAAATTTATATCTATAAAATATAACGATTAAGAGCTTGTTTGACATAATTAATAAAAAATATCTTATAAACACTAATATTGATAAGTATTTTAAATATTAATATTTATTTTAAAATATAAATAATTATATATTTAAATAAAAATACTAATAATATCATTGCAATGTTTGTTAAAGTAAATATTGATTAAGATATCTTAAAATTATATGATAATGGTATTAAAAATATAAATAAAAGAGTAATGTAGTTTATTAAAATTAATAAGTAAACAATTTTAAAAATATGCGAGAGAATCCTGATTATTCTTTTTACTTATAAGTAATTATCTAATAATTTATAAATTATATATTTTTTATTTATTAAATATTTTTTTAAATTTACTTAATAAGTAATTTTAATTTACTTATAAGTTAAGTCAAATATGTTCTAAATGTCATCACGTTTTAATAATGATTACTTTTAAGATTTAAATCTCATATTCCATTACTTGTCAACTAGAAATTTCAACTTTGTTATCTAACCAAATAATTAATTTATTTCTTTTGCAACTACATCTTTCCTTTTATCTCGACAAACTTTAATAATAATAATCTTTACAATGTCCAAAGAAATAGTATTTTTAGCTCCATTCAGCAGTACATCTGTGAGTTGGATGTGTCATTCAATAGTGTTAAGTGTACTGCTGCTGGGTCAAAAATAGGAGTTCGTTCTCAAGGATTCCAAGCTCTCAACTTGGCCGCTTTGTGACTTCTCATTCCGGTCTGCAGTTGAGGGTACTTCACTCACTGTGCACAAAAGAGCTTACAAGGTCAAAAAGATTCCTGTGACTCAAATAGTATAAACGCAGCTGGTGGTTCATGAATTATGATTTATTCTTATTAATTATTCTTGTTCAATCTGATCGATAATGTATTATATTTTAAACGAAGTCGACTGTTCACAGAGCTTGTTAATCGATTGATTGGTACTGTTTTAAATGTAGATTGCTACTGATATGGATTGACTTGGACCATTTTTGTGTGAGAGAAAGTTTGGAACATAAACAGATATATATATGTGATGATATAAGAGGAATTGAAATGGACAATATATATTTCCTTGTAAATAAATAAATAAACAAGTAAATAAGGAGATAAAATGAAGAAAAAAAAAGAGATGGTGTGTTTGTGTTGTAGACTACATGAAAGATCAGAACCTCAGCATCAAAGTTGTGGGAGAAATAGTGGAGAGGATGATGACATTTAACTTCTACCATCAAAAGATGAACGTGCAAGACTTTTAAATGCGAAAGTGACCTTACTTTTTTAAGACATATTTGACTCTTCATCATTAATTTTGGTGTCAAGTTATTGGACAAGTTTCTTTCAGAACGCAAATATTTTGCAATAATAGAACTTTGGCAAATAGATAGTTAATTATTGTAAGAGGACACTTGCATGCGCACACACTTGTTAAGCGTATAATTAACGTCAACATATCAAGATATACAAAATGCAAATTTTGTGCATGCATGATAAGTTGCTATTCGTAAAATATGTGATATAATTAAAGGACTGGAAATATGGCATAGTTTACTACCACACATTAAAGTTTAATATTTAATAAATACTTTTATTTAGTATGTATTTATTAAATATGATAATTGATCATGTGAGGCTATGTTTGCTTTATGAAAAATAAGGTCACAGAGAAAAATATTTTATTAGGAAAAATATTTTATATTCTTTTTATTTCATAATAAATATTAAAATAAAATTTTATATATGTAATAATGGAGACAGACTAAGCTTGTAAAATATTTCTATCATTCTTTTCTTATTCTTTCAAGAAAGTAATATATTTAATCTTCTTATGAATTAATTGATTTAATAAATTAATTCAGCAGATAACGCTGTTATTTATTTTTTAATTTTAAGATATTGATAAATTAAAAAAATAAGAGATCTAAAAAACTGTCATTTATTATGAATTTAATATTTTACTATTAGAAAAAAAAATAGATAATATGGTGTAAGTAGTTTATCTTCATTTTTTACGTATCAAATATAATGACAATAAACGTTTATTGGAGTTATATTCATCTCTAAGTTGTGATATGTTCGAATCTGAAAATTGAATGTTAAAGAGAGTTGAAGAAGATTGCAGTCGTGGCATGGATAGCTTTGAAGCCTATAATAAATAATATATTGCTGCTGCTGCAACTGGTAACATGCATGGCATGGCCGACTCCACCATCGTTCGCAGTTCGCACTACTTGTGAAAAAAAGAAGGAAAAAAAAAAGGTAGATAAGAGTGGAAGAAAGGAACGATCCATCGAAAACTGCGTCCAACAGTTAACACGTACGCCCAAGTCATCATTGATGCCTTCGGATAAGATCAACATACGATTTAGATTGATTACAAAAGTACTCCATCCAAAGTTCCAACTTCTTTTAATTATAAAAATAGGTTTCTATTGAGAATGTGGCGTTCGAATGCTAAGTATATATTCTTATTTGTTTTCCAAAAATGTTAATTAGAAGGTAAAATTTAAAATTTTGGTATAAGATTTGAACGAAAAATAATGATTAAAAATTATTAAAATATTGTAATAAATGGTGTCTTGATAAAAATGTAAATTATAAAAGTAATTTATTTGATTAAATAAGGAAACAATTTTTTGTATTTTAAGAAGATAAAATTGTCAAAATAAATTATAACGATTATCTATTTTTTATTATCTAGAATTATTAATGTAATATAACAAAAATCACATATTCATAAAATAATGATAATATAAAATTGAACATACTTACAACTATTAGTTATATAGTTTATTTAGTTTAATAAATTAAATAAATTTTAAATGCGTTGCCTCGAATGTATTATACTTATATTATTAAATTAATCTTATCTATAGCATTTTAATTAAGAAAATCACATAAAAATATATCAAGATAACCTCAAAACTAAAACTTATGTACATAACTTCAAAATTTAATTAAATATTTTTTTATTAATTTGAAGTTGAAGTATTTTAAAAATACGTATATGTTATTTTAATTGTAAAAAAACCAAGATTTATTTAGTTTACTTAGTAGTAATCAAAGTAACTATATTATTTTATATAATTATTATTTAGATGTGTTGCGTAATTAATATAGTTTCAGTGAAATATGACAAATAAGTTCATTATACATTTTTTATATTTTTTATACGTTAAATTTATTTAATTTATCAACAATTGTTTGAAAAATTATAATATAATTATGATGAATTTAATGGAGATGTACATCATTTAAGTAGGGTACATATTTCATACCTTTTAGATTATTAAATTTGAAATATAAAAAAATAAGTAAAAAATATGAATGATAAATAAGTTATTTATTTTTAATTGCACAATTCAAAAAATAGGAGATACGATATATTTTATTTAAGTAAAATACACATTTATTAAGTTTAATTAGATTATAGTAAATAAATAAAATAATTATTATTAAGCTATAGATATGATTTAATGTGTATAATAAACTTTACATACGAAGGAAAAAAAATGCAGGAGCTCATTTTAGTAGAACAGTTGCTAAATCCAGAACACAAAAAAATTGAATTTATAACATGAAGACTTGATTAGGATTGAAGTTTTGGCCGGGCCCCGAGAAAACAGTTGTTATGTTCTCATCCTAATTTTTGCATTCAAACAATGCCAAAAATTTAGGTTGAATAGACTTTGAACATTTGACTGTAAATGGAAATTGTTATTCTCTTCCTCAAGTTTATCTTTTGTGATAAACTTTGCCCTCAAGTGAGAGATTATTTTTACAAATTATACACGCAATTTGAACTTATACTGTTGATATTTATCTTTTTTTTATCCGCTCGAGGCTCCCCGCTGTCCAGGGCTACTAGCACTTGTCTATTCCGGAATCGAGGTAAAGAGCAGAATCGATATTCCTCTGATCAGATTGATGACTCCGGAGCTCGAACTCGAGGCTACTAGCTCCGGTCCCTCAACCCGGGACACACTCCTGCTACCAAGTGTGCCAACCAACTTGGTTTGTTGATATTTACCTTTTATGTGTGGGTAAATGTGCAAAAAAATATGAATTTTATGCATAATTGTCATTTTTAAATTTTTTATAATTTGCAAACGTATTATTATTTTGAAATAATATTTTAATGATAATTGACCAAAAGTTTGCACGAAAAGAAAAAAACAAAATGACATAAAAATTACATCATGCTTTGTCCTCTGATATCAAAAGATATTTATGATTGAAAAAAAAATTGACGTGATGCGATGAATCACTACTCGACAGATATTAAATTTGATTTTATTATAAATTTATATACTCTTTTATTTTTAATATTTTTTAGTAAACAAATATTTCTAATTCAAATGCAATTGATTTCATAATTTTTTTCTAAAATAATATATTTGTAAAAATATGGTACTCTTGCACATTTTGCTGCAGATTATTTATTTGGTGTGTAAAATGTAAATCATTTTTTGGTGTGTGTGTGTGTATATACTGTCTGCCTGGGCTAACTGATTAGCCGGGAGCAATTGTAAGAATTTGGGCCGTTTTCTTCAAATGTCGCACTTTCAATTCTAAGGAGGTCCATAAACTACTAAAATATACGTTTTTCTTTTTCTTAATGAACTATTGAATTTTGATCAGGAAACTTCCACTTTACATATATAATAATTGAGTTTCAAGAAAGTGGTAGTAGAAGATAATCCAATGGTTTCAAGTGTTAAAATATACTGTTTGAGCTTATATAATAATAATAATAATAATAATAATAATAATAATAATAATAATAATAATAATAATAATAATAATAATAATAATAATAATAATAATAATAATAATAATACCGATCTTCCAGTGATTGGGAGTCGGCATGACGTTGGGCTCAATCCAGAAGAGGAAAGCCAGGATAGATTCTCAGAAGAGATCCTGGATTATTGTTATTATTATTATTATTATTATTATTATTATTATTATTATGCAAGGACAACTTGGACAAAAACTTTTCGATGCAATAATTAAATTATTAAATTAGTCTCATGATATCTTCAGTAATTTTTAAATTTGATATCCTATCTTTGCTTAAGATTTCAAATTGGTACCATAACTTCATTTTATAACTGATTGATACTTCAACTATATAATTATTTCAATATTATTCTTCTTTGCATATTATAATATATTTTTATTAATGTGACAACCACGTCACGTGTTTTAATAATTAATTTATTAAGATCATAATCAAATTAGCTAAAATAAAAATTAATACCTCCAACTTAAAATGATACGGATATAAAAATAATAAATAATTTCTACGATAAACTTTTTTATGTAAATATTTTTTTGAGTTATAATGATTTTCTTGTGTATGATTGATGTGGCTATCACAAAAATAAATTATTTGCAAAAAAAATGACGTGAATGTCGGATTGTCAAAGAATAGTTATAATATATAAATGAGATCAATTATGAAAAAAATTGTACAGTTGAAAAAACAATTAATTATAAAATAAAGTTTTATAAAAATTTATTAATAAATTATTAATTAAAACACATGAAAAATAATATCTCCTTTTTCATATTATAATACATTTTTATTGACGTGACAACCCCGTCATGTGTTTTAATTAATAAGTTATTAATAGATTTTTGTAAAATTTTATTTTGTAACTAGTCATTCCATCAACTATATATTTTTTCACAATTGATCTCATTTACATATTATAATTATTTTTTTGGTGATGTGTTAAGCACAACACTTTTTTCATAAATAATTTATTTTTATAATAGACACATCAACCACATACAAAATATCACTCTAACTAAAAGTAATATTTACATAAAAAAAATTACTTTTGACAATTATTTATTATTTTTTATGGATTCATTGTAGATGTCCCTAGTTAAGTAGGAAGTCATCATGTTACATGCATCTTCAACCGTAGGATGTTAAATTTACGGTGGATATTTTTTCTCTCATATTTTCTCTCTCTCCTAAATTTATCCACCATAGGTTAAGCATCCTACGATTAAAAATGAAGGTAGCATAGTGCTCACCTTCATTTTATTCATTTTTTTATATCTATAATTATTTTAAATTGAATGTATTAATTTATATTTCAACTAATTTGATTATGATCTTAATGAATTATTCATCAAAATACATGATCTAGTTGTCATATCAACAAAAATATATTATAATTTGCAAAGAGAATCAATTCTAAAATAGTTATATAGTTTAAGTACCAATAAGTTACAAAATAAATTTATGATACTAATTTGGGACTTAGCAAAGATGAGATACTAAATTTGAAAATTACTCCTTCGACCCGCTAGAGTAACTTAATTTAATATCAATTCAGTAAACATAAAAAGAGGCATTGCATTCACTGTCATTTTTTTTCCGATAGGAATACATGAACATAATTTAAATAATAATTAAGATCATAACACCTTTTCTTAAATCTAATAATAGAAAATCAAAATGAAATTGTTATTCGTTAAAAATAAAATTAAAATAATTTTTAATCCAAATTTTATAAAATCATTGGTTAAAATTAAATTATATGACATATTTTAGAAAATCTGAAATTATAAAAGTAAAAAGTAGTTAGTAGGAAAAATAAGAGCACTATCTTTTCCCTTCGCAATTAAAAATGTATATTTATAAATCAGTTATATATAAAATAAATAAAGTTTGACATAATAATTGTTTTAACCAAGTTCTTAATCAAGTAAGTTAAGAAAATTTAAAATACTTGGTGGCGGAAGAATAAGTTGACGATTTTAATTCAAACACTATATAATATCTAATTTAATTCTATGATTGTATATTCTAAGAAAATTTAAAATACTTGGTGGTGGAAGAATAAGTTGACGATTTTAATTCAAACACTATATAATATCTAATTTAATTCTATGATTGTATATTCTAAGAAAATTTAAAATACTTGGTGGTGGAAGAATAAGTTGACGATTTTAATTCAAACACTATATAATATCTAATTTAATTCTATGATTGTATTTTCTATTTGTAGAAATTTTATTTTTCATCATACAATAAATTATTATTTGAGTTGTTACGTTGATGTCAAATTTTAAATTAGAATTTTTTTCTTTAAATTTACACGAGTTAGCTAGGAGTCTATTAAAATAATTATATTATCTTGGTTTTTCTAACATATAAACCTCTCGCCCAGTCACCGAGTTTTAGTATAACATAATTCAGAGATCTTTGGATAAAGATTTAACTAACATAAAAGTCTAAAATAATATTTTTACTTCGATACTCCATAAAAAATTAAACTCCAATTTTCATACTTTTGATCTCTTCTATTTTATTTTTTATTGTCTTTATTTAATTTTAATAAAACATAAACTTCGTTACATACATATTATATAATTAGTATTTTTATAACATATAGTAACTAATAAGATATCAAAAACTTGAATTAGATATGATCATCATAAACTCGCATGGTCATTATGTTGAGTTTTTTTAATAATTATAATTTCGCATTAATCTTATAATATCTTGCCCAATAGAGATATTGTCCACGTTGAATATCGGCACAACACATTTTTTTTTTCAAAATGCGTATCACGAGTTCAAAGATCATATTAACATATAAGCTCAATATTTCTATTATGTCTTGTACATGTGAGATTTGCCTAAATCATAATATACTATGAGTTGAGGTCCAAGTGGACAATATCTTTGTTCTTTGAACCACGGTGTACTAAGTATCACAATACACCTCTTAAGGACTCAACATCTTCATTAAGGATTTGCTCCACCATGATTAATAGAGTGACTTCGATACAACGGAAAATGTCCCAAAAAAATTCAACGAGAAACTAATAACCCTGTAATTCAAAATTCATAAGTAATTCAAAAAATGAAAAAAAATGAGGGCCCATTTAGGAACAAAATAATGAAATCGTGATTTGAATTTTGATGAAACAATAGCCAAGCTATGTGAAAGAGATTTCCAGACGTTCACAAAAAGTTTATTGCTTACTCATCAAAATGAGAAGAAAAAATGTTCGATAAAAATAACTAAAAGATTAAGATGCTCTGGAGTGATGGAAATGAGTAAATGTCCACTGGACATACTACTCCATCAAGGATATTATTTGCTTTAAATTTCGACCCACACAATTTTTCACAAGGGGTCAAAAGCATTGCTAATATATAAATCTAGCATCTCAATTTATTTCAGAGAAAAAAATTCAAAGCATTACATTAATTAAGTTGAGATAGGGTGGAAAATAAGAGCTTTTTAGATGCTTCAAAATTTTAAAATATTTAATTAATACATCTTAATATTTACTTTATAAACAAATATTTAACACTATTTTTTATCGGATTATTTACTCCTACCTCTATTTTTATCTCATTAATTCTTGATCTCTTATCTCTACCGAATATGTTTTTGCATCTAAAAATATTTAAAAATATAATCAAACTGGTAAAAATTTCGTTAAAAAATGTAGTAAAATACTTTTATTTATTATATGTTTTAAAAAATAATACGAAATATCAAAACAAGTCTGAAAGTTTTGCAACGAGCCGCTGGGAGCAAAAAATACAACGATCACATCTTAAAGTTAAAAGGGCAATGGACCAGTTCAAAAAAAAAAGGGCTAGCAGACCAATAGTTCATGGCCTTGATTTGCATCTTATATTTCTTTTTGCTAACCAAAACTTGCACTAAAAGTGTAAAGTTAAATATTTTTAATAATCAATTAGTGAATTAAATTTCGAAACTAAAATTTCACATGATCAAATCTCAAAATCTTAGTTTTAAAATTAATGCAAGTGTCTCACAAAATCTTAAGTCTCAAACAAGGATGGAGCAAAGGGATCCAAGGGGATACACTAGCATCCCCTAAGCATGACTAATTTTTTATAGTAATAACTTATTTTCATATGTGCTTGTTGTTTACTAAATAGAAATGTCTTGATATAGAGATTAAAAAAAATCTTGATTCAATCTCTCTTATGTCTTCACTTTTTTTTTATTTTTCTTTTATGCTTACTTTACTCTTTTTCACTTTTGTTCTTATTATCCTTTATCTTTAAAAAAAATAATCTTATATTTTATATTAACTATAACTAATATGATAAATATATAAAATAATGAATACTTTTGCATCCTTGAATGATCTCAATTGCACCATCCTCAACAACCACCACAATGACTAGCTTGCACAAAGTTGACACAAAATGATAATGTTGGCACCGTAATGGTTAATGTGCTTATAGTATGAATTCAGTATATCATATATTGATACATAATTAGGAAAAAATGAGGGTGCATAATTATTTGCTACGCATACGACACATAATCTCGTTCTGGCCATTGATTTTTAAATCAATGGGTCAGTGTGCCGTACATAGTGTATTGCAAATTATTATACACTATTATTAACCTCTATATATAAATTATATTTTGCTTGTTCATAAGACAACCATATAAGTATATTATATATATATATATATATGTATGTGTGTGTGTGTACGCGCGCGTGCCAATGATCATTATAATACTCTAAGAAGAATTCATGTATGATTTCTACAAAACTTTATATAAAACATTTGATAAATGTAACCATTTTGTCATCCCATATGATGGCAAGTCTAGTCAATAGTGCATGTACTAGTTTACTACTTATATTTTTGTTTGGACAAGGAACAATAGATACATGATACATCAAACACAACTTCAAGACCACAACTCAATTATTTGTTTTCTTTCTCAATTTTTTTCACATTTAATCATAAATTGTATTTTTTTAAATCTCAATACTTATCTTTGTCATAAAATTTTGATCTAGAAGTTTGTTAACTTAATTCCATAATACAATATAAATATAAAAATAAAAAATATAAGTATAAACAAATATTTTTTTAAATAATTATAAAACATTGTGTTATGTTGTTATTTGTTAAATGAATTTTCTTAGAATAGTCAAAAAATGCAATAACTTTTTTTTGTTATTCATTTAAAAGACAACCCTCTCAAGTTTCAAAATAATCAGAAAAATTGAATATACTATAATGATATATCCACATCATTCTTTCGGCCGCAAGTTTGTACACTTTGTTGGAGTTGGCGAATATTTCAGGGCCTCTTGTTTCTCACACGTGGTACGCCCACGTGAGCTTAGGGGAACTGGAGTATACCCAGCGACATTTGACCCCTACGCGCGGAAAAGGGAGGTTCGGGGGGCACCACCCCCGGCGAGTTTGGACTTTTATTTAAGCTAGTCCGTATGGTGCGGATTAAGTGATTCTCTATTTTGTTAGGATTTTGAACTCATATATATATTGCTTTTATTTCAGACGTGATGTTGAGCGGTTGTAATGAAAAACAATAATAGTGAAATCTCTTTGCATGACGTAGCTCTAACTCAAGGGTGAACTTGGATAAATCTATGTGTGTCTTTTATTATTCTGGATTTCTCTTTCTGATCTTCTGTTTGTGTTCTCGAATTTCCCTTCACACTTATGTCTTAAAAGACATGGGAAAATGTATTTTCACCGAAAAATATGCAATACATCACGTCCGAAAAATATAATGAATGTACTATATATTCATCAACAACAAAGTTAATCCACTAATTATTTCAACTAAGGTTGTTGAATTAAGTTTAGATGGATCACGTAAATAATCCTAAATAAATATAGTTATATAGTAATTCATATACTATGACATTAAATAATTTTTTTTATTGAGCATACAAAAAATGAATAACTATTATTATTTCAACTTATTAACTATTTTGATGAACAATTTAAGAGTCATTGTTAAATATTAAGCTAAATAAAATTATTTAAAATTATTTTATTATACAAAATTAAAAGTCATATAAATTCGTATAGAATTGTATGAATTTAAAAAAAACTGATATTATTTAAGATATTTACATTAATTGATCCTAATTTACTACCAATTATCTATTTTTAAGTGATATTAAGTGGTTCTGTAACTATTAAAAAAAATTCATAATCATATAAGGAATTTTTTCAATATAAAAAAATCCATGGTCTATCATGAAGAAAGAAAATATTGAAAATAAAGTACATAAGTCCCTTAGTAAGAATAGAATTTGAAATCTCTTTTTACTTAAATCAAAGGTCATTCATACTTTATAAACAAGTTTTCATCACAATTCGAAGTAAATGAATTAAAAGATTCTTGTTAAAATTACTTAAAAATTAAAAGCAATGATTGAGTTTCATGCTTTCACTTAATTTACATATTCCACTATTATAATGTTATTTTTACCATATGTTAATAGTAATATGTGATATCAGAACTATGTATATCTTCGTGTAGCTATATATGTCTTCACTCTTAATGTTTTATACAATGTTGTAAAATTCGATCCCGACATCAGACTAAATAATCCAACGGCTTAGGTGAGACTGATTAAACAAGATGATTGAACAAGATAATAATAAATTAATATCAAATAATTCATAGGATGTAAAATTTAAATACATGATTGTAGGATCACTTGGCACCAAGAGGGGGGGTTGAATTGGTGTAAAAAAAATTTAAACCAATTTCTCAACAAAAACGCGGAAGCTCAAAAATTGATTTATCACAAAGCTCAAATCCAAGCGGTAGAATAAGTGCAATAGTGATATAAGTGAGAATACAAGATAATAAGTAAGGCAAGTAAGAGAGAAATGCAAACTCAAGACAAAGGAGTTGTTGACGAGGTTCGACCCCAACTTGGCCTACGTCCCCGCTCTGACTTCTCGACTTTGAGACCGTCGAATATCCACTAGCACTTTCTTTTCAATAGAAAAAGAAACATTTTACATCACACCGTCTTTTCTCCGCTTCGAGAGGTAAGGCGCACCTATCTTCCAAGGAAGATCACAATCTCACATTTTTCTTCTTCAAGAGGCTATGTGTGAATCTCTCTAACAATGGAGCCAAGTCTCTCACAAGAATACAATCAATATGCTCTCTTACAATCTCTCTTTTACAATTGCAGTGTAATGCCCCCAAACCCACACCCCGCCATGTGGCAAAGACGTGGACCTGAAGACGCTACACATCATACTTTAATCTTGACTTTTGTAATGACACTAAGACTGGTCAACTAAATGCGGAATACA
>LTAE01001969.1:0-43936 GCA_001647135.1 Pontederia paniculata | reverse complement strand
TATTATTATTATTATTATTATTATTATTATTATTATTATTATTATTATTATTATTATTATTATTATTATTATTATTATTATTATTATTATTATTTTGTTAATTCATATTTGGACTACATTAACTTCTAATTAAATGTTGAAGTATATTAATTTTACCTCATAGATAAGTTGTTATATGCTTTGTATTTAATTTTGGTAGAGTACAAAAAATATATTTTTTATGAGCCCAATGGCAATAAAAAAATTATTTTAATAAAAAAATATAGTTCTATCATTATATTGGGGCAACTAACTATGGTAGATGAGATTCTCAACGAAATTTTTGTGTGTATAGAGGATCGAACTCGAGATCTCCTTAAGTGAGGAAGAGTTTCTTACCACTCCCCATCAACTTTATTAGTAGTTCCATCATTATATTTATACATGCAATAGTAGTGCATTAAGATATTTTCACCCAATGCATATTCTAGTGACACATTGATTTATCTTTAAATTGTTACTATTTGCATTAACATGCATATCTTATGTGTATGCAGTTTGATATACCTATTTATGGATAAAGTGTTTTAAGCTTATTTTTCTTTCAAATATTTGCAGCATTGGTAATTTTTTATAATGCATTTGACACTTTATGTCTAACTGGTGGTGATTTTAAGATTTGAAGGATAAACGTTAGTTTCATTTGGGTTGTGTTGATTTGACTATGCTATTTGAATGGATGAGCTTCTGATACCTAACATTACGAGTATTTTAGCGAAAATATCATCATATATATGAACCATGGGAAATATCCAACCTTTTGGGCATGATATTTATTAGACTTACATTTAGACTAGTATTTGTGGATCTATTTATAATGCAAAACTTTCAAGAATTTAATAAAGGTTATTAATGATTAATTTGAGTCTTCTGAAAAATCATTATAGCTTTGTTAATGTGACAATTATCATTCATGAAACTAACATGAGCTAAATATGTGCATGCGCACATAATGAAAATGAAAATGCTGAAATTGTTGCGTAGTTAAAATCATTGAAAGTTAAAATTTCTTAATCTTTTCTTTTGCATCTTATTTTGAACACTCTTCCTTCTTAATATAGATGTTTACAAAATTTAATATAACAAATATAAGAAAAAATGGTCATTAATGAATTGTGACCATGCCTGTATAAGAGGATGGTATATTGATTCAAGAATTTGGAGAAAGTACACATTTAAATAAAAAATTCGAAAAGAAAAATGTCAATCAATAAGAAAAAGGCACAACTTCTACTTAAACTAATTTTTTAAGAGGTTGCTCATTTCTTATTTTGTAAAAGAAATGATAGATAAGAAAATATTACAACAGATTAAAAATTTCACTTGAAAAAATTGAAAATATCATTACTTTAGTGTATTTTGAATTTGATTTGGTTGTTTATCATGACACTTGGTGGAGATTTCAAACAACATGCAAAGTTTCTTAAGTCGAAGGAAATCAATGAGAAGTCAACAAAGCATTTACATGGACAATCAACTGAGTTCAGAAAGCAAAACTATTGAAACTTATAAAATACCTTATCTAGTGATTTTATTTCATATTTGAAATAATATTTTATATTTGATACTTCTATAGAAATTTAATTTCTATTTCAAGACCTGATTTCTATTTCATATTAAGTGACATTCGTGGTCATCTAACGAATTTCAAATGAATCGATCATTGAGTGGGCCGAATCATGCTGACACGTCACGATGAAAGCGACGAGGACGCCGAGGGATGGGGCGGACTCGTTGGATGTATATTGCGCCTATAAATGCTCAAGTTCGGAGCGGAACAAGCCATTGATTGGGAGAACCCAAACCCACGTCGTCCCCGTCGCTTTCATCGCGACATGTCCGCATTATTCGGTCCACTCGACGACTTATTCATTCGGAATCCATTAGATGACCATGGAGGTCACTTAATATGATTATTATTATGTTTACTTATAAAAATTATTAGTAAGTAAATATATTATTTTACCAAAATATCCTTTACTAATATAATTAAGTAAAAAATTATATTATTATATAAACTTAAATCATAAATTCCAAAATTAAAATATTAAGTAATTAATACACTTCAAAACAAAATATTAATAAATCAATATTTTATAATTAATATCAATAATAATTATTATAAAATAATATTTTAGTTAATAATACTTGTAACTAATAATTTGTGATATATTTTTTTTACATAATTTGATAATACTATTATAATATAAATATTATTTAAATAATGTATATTATTATTGTATATGTTGCTATTATTATATGACATATTTTTTATTATGTTATGTTTTATTTATGAAAAATTTAGAAGGACGAATATGAAAATCAAACCTAAGATTATCACTTAGGTGGTAATATGAAAAGACATCTCATGGATAATCTGGATTGCCAATTCAGAGGCAATCTAGATAGCTAGATAATTCAGATTGATTATAAATTAAAATAAGTAATAGGATAATATGATGGATATGTAATTTTAAATTTAAATTATCAGTAATTTACAAAGATTATCGTTAGGGAAACATCTCCTTATTTCCTTTGATTAATGCTTTTAAAATAGCAACATATATTTTAAATCGAGTTCCAACTAAGATAATTAGTAAATAATATTTCAATATGAAAATGTTGAAAATCAAGTTTAAATTATATAAGTGTTTGGGTTTGTTTATAATCCAAATGAAAATAACTTGAATTCTATGACTATTAGTTTAAGGGCTAGTGTTTCATTCTCCTTCTCTCACCATTAGAATTTTTGAATTTAAAAATGTTAAATCTCTCAAAAATGATAAGAAAATTAAGAGTTTTCCAAATTTTCTTTTAATAATGATCATGCTTCGTACTTGACTCCATGTGAAAATATGGTTATTTAATATGACACCCATGAAAATAGCTGAATATTGAACAACCTATTTCAAACTCTCATGATAATGTTCCAGTAGATTGCGTTGAACAACAATCTATTGAACATATAAGTCTAATTAATCAATCAATTATAGAAGAAGTGATTTTTTTTGTATAATAAACTTCTCAAGAAATTTATCGTGCAACATTAAGTGGATCAGATAAAATTTAGAAATTTAATATTTCTACTAATGTTATAATATATTCTTATTTAATGTGATTATCGAAAAAGATTTTGAAACTTTTTCTAAAGCAATGGATAGTTGTAATTTTAAATTATGATATGATATTGTTATGTGTAATCAAGTAAGTGATCTTATTAAATTGTTCAATGGGATGAATATTATTCATTGTAAATGATTATTTAAAACTAAAAGAAATCCATCATGCAAGAATTTTACAAGGCTCAACTGCTCAAGAGTTTATTCAAAATCACGACAATAGTAATAGATTTTAATTTTGAATCATATCAAATGAATGTGAAAATAGTATTTTTCAATGAAGATTTAGAGAAAGATGTTTAGATAAAGCAACCAAAAGATTTTGTCTTGACTATTGGAATGATCATTTTGTTTGCAACTTAATAAATATATTTATGGACTTGAATAAAATTTTTGATAATGATATTTAAAGTTTCTTAGTATTGTTTCTTCATTTTGTCTTATTGAACATTGTTGATTAACATATATACCACGAAATTTGTAGGAGCAAAATCATTTTTCTTATTTTGTATATAGATGATATTTTTTCGGCAGCAAATGATTTAGGGATTTTTCATGAAGTGAAATAATTTTCTCTCAAAAATTAAATATGAAAGTTATTGGGTGATGCATCTTTTGACATTGCATAGAGATTCATAAAGATAAATTTTGAAGGATTTTAGGTTTATCATAAAAGACCTACATTATTATAGAAATTCAAAATGAAAGTTGTTTATCAAGTCTAACCCCTTAGAGGGTGATAAATTTAATTTAAAATTAATGTCCAAGAAATAAATTAGAAAAGGAACAATAAAAAAATTATTTTTATACATATATTGTTGGAAGCTTATTGTACGTTCAAAAGTGTACAATGGATAACATTGCATTTGTAATTAGAATGTTAAGAATATATCAAAATTACCAATGATTATATAGCTGCAAAGAATATTTTAAAATATTTTGAAGGAATCAATGGTTGTAGAATGTCCAGCATTGCATTTGTAACTAAAAAGTTGAAAAAAATACCAAAATACTTCATGATTATATAATTGTAGAGCTGCAAATAAGATTTTAAAATATTTGGAACCAATTATTATATGCTTATTTATAAACAATTCAACAATATAAAACTTGTTCAATATGTAGATTCAGACTTTGTTGATTGTATTATTACTTATAAGTAAACATTAGAATATATTTTGTTATTCGTGGAATGAGTTTTGAACATAGAGAAATGCAAAATAAGACATAGTTGGAACTTTTACATTGAAAGTAAAGTTTGCTTTTAATTTGGGGCGATATTACACGATATTTGATTAAGGAATCTCATTATGAGCTTAAAATAGGTGACGCAATTTTTAAATTATTTGTGACAATAAAACTGTTATTTTTTTTTATTAAGAATGATAAAAGTAGGATCCGAGCCAAAGACATTGACACCAAAATATAATATTATAAAGCAATGTGTGAAAGATAAATAATTATTTGTAGAACATATTTCTATAAAATAAATGCTTGTAGATCCTCTAATAAAAGGCATGTCATCAACATTGTTTAAAGATAATGTACTTTACACGAGGTTAAGTTCAACTATGTTATTTATGGATTGAAGTGTTGTAATGCAAATGTATCTAATAAAATTCATAATATCTATTTTTTTATTATTCTATTCATTATGCATATATTTTTTTAAGAGAATAATAAACATATTTTTGAGGATCTTGAGAAATATGCATGCTTATTCATATTGAAAGACAAGTGCATATATCATAACTCACCAAATGGAATTATTTTATTGGCAATAATAATGTTATGATACAAAATATCATATAGGAAAAGAGAATGACGCTCTTTTAAATTAAAAAAAAAGTCATCCATAACTGAATCAGTAGTAGATTTTTCTATAATTTTTTTCAATATACTCAAACAAAAAATTTGAAAGAAATTCATTTTAAATTTTGTTACGAAGTTTTTTTATTATATTCATCATAAAAAAAGATGTTGAAATTGAAAGAGTTCATAAGAGTAATTGATCTATATAGAAGAAGAAAAAAATGATATTTTCTTATTTCCATCAACAATTGACTTAAATCAGATATAGTTGATAATTTTTCAAATTTAAAAATATGTTTAACATGATTAAAATGTTCGAATTGCACTTTTAGTTTTGTAATATCAAGTTTAGAAAAATCCTTAGGATAAAACTTTTATACTAATTTGCAAATATCATCAATTCTCAATAATTTGTGCATATCCTATGAATCAAGAACATAGCTAAGAGTTAACAATTCTATAGCATGGTTATTGAACCTTTTGTTCAATTCCTGCAATTGAGAGTCGATTGCAGTATTGAAAATATTAATTCTATAATAATATTCAATTGTTATATCATCTTGTTGGTGTATCTTTATTCTTACAATACAAAGATGAGCGTTCAAATATGAAATAAGTACATTAACTCTTTCGAAAAAGAATTTTCACCGTAATTATTAATTCATTCCATTCACTATCCCTTAACTTTTGAATATTTGACTTAGTCGATAAAATAATATGGATTATGTTGGGAAATACGAAGAACAGAAGTAGAAAGATCACAAGAAATACAGAAAAATATACATAGAGTTTACGTGGTTCGGAGATGGATCTCCTACGTCCACGATCGTCGCAGAGAGTTTCACTATGTTAATGTTCAAAACCCCAAAGTACATAACCGCTCCAAAAATAATATATATATATGATGGAGTTAGGACAACCACCCACATAATGGAGAAAATGCATATATACCCCTAAAAAAAATTCCGCCCACATAGTTGGATCGGCGCCAGTGGAGATTGAATGATCAGTCTCCATCTGCTATATCCAACAGATTATATTCAAAATATCTTGAGATTAACTTTGTAGAGTTTGACATAATACATCAGATATTGCAATAATATGTAAAGTGAAATCAAACTAAAAATGATCAATGTCTCATATATTGCATTGACATAGTTATCAATTTGATTCAACCATTTTCCAATTTAATATCAAATAAATGAGTGTCATTTGCAGCATGAGCAACTTTTGAGTTGATCACTGTGCTTACTCAAGACACTAACAATGTTGTTAATTTAATTTTACTTGGTAAAGAAATGGTGGATATGAATTACAATCTATTATATTCTCCTTAACTTGGTAATGAATTCCATTCTTCTTAACTTGTTGAGATGCAAGTCGACTAAGCCTATTATGAATATGTGAAGACTGATCAATTAAATCCATAGACGTTTTTATCATTCGATGAGAAAAAGTGAGATCTTCTTTTATGTGAGCTAAAAATGCATAATTTTTGTCATCTCTCACTTTTTCTATGTGGGCTTAAGTGAGATATTTTCTCTATGTGAAGATAATTGTGCTTGTAAATTTTTTTTATGTTTTCCTTTATATTTTAGATATTCTAAAGATATATCTTGAAATAAACTAGCATTAATATGAACTCTTCAAATTTCATCTCATATATGATACTCTCATATTTGTTTCTCAAACTTGAGTCATGTTCAAATAAATTGATATTAAACTTATATTGGTATCAACTCGACGAGATTTAACAAATTAACATTGAAATCTAAATTACTGATATTTGCAATTCAATTTGAATTACTAGCATTATTCCTTTTGGAAAATGAATTGATTGTGGATGCTTTTTTTCATCTTTAAGAAAAAATATCAACAAAAAATATTTAAATAATCACCACAAGAAGCACTAAGTAAATTGCATAACTATTATAATTTTAAACCAATGGACTTCTATGCAAATTTAATATTATACATATCTTAAATTTTGCAATAGACATCCCATGAAAAAGTGTTCGTTAGTTAAGTACTTAACTATTTTAAATTTTACAAGAATAATATCAATTTATTAGAATATTAAATCACCAAAAAATATAAAAATATATCTAGGAATAACAATATTATTAATATTAAAAATATTAATAATGGTTAGCTTGAAAGTGATAATGAAAAATAATTAATAAAATATACTTATTTTTACATTATTTTTTTAATTAGGATAAAATAGTTTTTTATTAATACTAATATTTGATAATTTATGTTGACCTATCAAATTTCTTAATGAAATCTAAATAAATAAATTGACAATCTATTGTCATATGATTCATTTTGTATACATAAAACAAATAGTTGTGAATTAACATACTTATAAAAGCTAATTGTGATAAATTATTAGATCAAGTGGTAGAATATTATAATTTGATATATTTAAATGATTTGATAATAACTTATTACTAATTATCTACTTTTAAATGAATTTAAGTGCTTACTATAACTACTTAAAAGGAATAGTCTTATAAGAATTTTTTTTATGAGAGAAAACTTATGAATATTCTATGGCAAGGGTTCTTATTCATATTTAGGTTATTTCTTTAAATCTCTTTTAAATTATCATAAAGTTTTAAATATAATCCTGAAAGATAAAATTAGATAGAAGTAGATTTAAATTTTTTTGTTGGATAGTTAGATCAAATATTTTATTTTTTATATTTTCTGATTTATTAAATTTTTATTTTACTATTTTGAATAAAATAAATTAGATCCTCCCCTTCGCTCCCCATGGAAGTTATATGGCTTTTCAACTAGTTCAACCAATTTTTTTTATAAATATTATTTTTAACAACTTAAAAGGTAAAAGTCATATATGTATTTTTTTTCATTTATAAATATATTGTATATATGATGTCTATGAATTTATCACATCAAACTAAAAAATTAAGAGATTATATATAAGAAAATTTAAAAATTAACATTTTTATCCAACTAAAAAAAGTTTAGATTAGATATGACGAAATTGGAAGTTGATGATCTTTTGTGTGTGTCAAAGATAGAAATATAAATTTAGATTTGTGATAATCTTTTGAGTTTTTCTCAATCAAAACTCACTATTCGCTCCCTTGGTCAAGAGTTTGAAGAGGAAAAGGTACCGAGTCATATTGGGCAATTCGTCACCATCCCCAACCGCCACCTCGTAACTCGGTCTACCTTATCGACTCGGCTACACGTCATGTGGGACCTCGTAACGCCCATGCATTATGTTTTCTTTTCGCTTCTTTTAAATTTAATTTTATGAAAATAATTTCCAGATCATAGTAATATTTTTCACTGACGAAAATAAATTTAAATAAAAAAATTAATAAATAAATATATTATATGTTTAAATAAATAATATTATATTACTTATTTTATCATATTAAATATATGATAGATTTAATAATTTATAATAAATTATTTAAGGAAAAAAAATATTTTAAATCATCGTAAATTTAATATTTTTAAAGTGAATACGATATTACTTACTTAAATATGTAATACCTTTATGTTTTAAAAAAATACAAATCGATTTTTAAACTTTTTTAAAATTATTTACTTTCATATTTAAAAGTCATAATATCAAAACATATAAAAAAATAAATTATTTTTGTTAACGATTAAGTTTCACGGAAAGAAAGACCTTGGATGCTCTCTCCACGCCACGGCTGAGTCATCCCTACATATTTACTTATCTCCTCTTCCGTTACATGGATATTAACAGCTAACAATTCCTTCCATAGTTGGATTGGAAGTTGTAATTTATCAAATATCCATTTGCCTATTTTTACTGCTGCAACTTCTATTCTTCTCTACGGAGAGAAAGTTTTCTTTATTTGCACATATATATCAGTTTTCACAACTGTACTCCCCCCATTAATTGGTGGCCTATGTCTTGGCTCCCATAACCATACCCTCTGTTGATTCCTATAAATATTTATATGTTTATGTAAATCCAAGAAGACGCAAATACATATCTTGGATTTCTTGTTCTGCATTTGTTTCTTGTTCATTTGATCAGCAAGATGACCATCGCCATCGAGCAGCCTCTGGTTGGTAAGAGTTCTTTCGCTTCTGCCTAATGATGTTTAATGGCTATGTATTGCATTGATTTTGATGCGTTCTTCGTCTGGTTGAAGAAGTTGGAAGGGAGGTGAAGAACGTCCCAGCTGATGCGAAAGAGTTGGTGTTGGATGGCGGATTCGTCGTGCCAGAGACCAATTCCTTCGGCCAAAATTTCAGGTACATGCATCATTCATGTGGTTTTATTGTTACTGCTTCGATTACTAAAATAGACCCCCTAATAAAAAAATAGTAATCAATAAATTAAGAATATATGAAATACTTTTTTTAGTTATTATTAGCACTTAACTAATTTAACTCGAAAGAAAAAAAAATATTTAATGCAAAAACTCGAACTCGAAATTACTAGTTCACTTATTCATGAACTCTCAATTTCAGAGTTCAAACATCGTTATTGATAGAGTTCATGAAATTTGAAATTCGATCAAAGAGATTTTGATAAAAGAATCGAGGCATGTGCTACACCTTGTTGTTGATGCAGTGAATTCTGGTGGCCCATTTTTCCTGCGCAATTTTTTAGTCCATGATGATATTAATTGGATCTCTATATTACAGTAATCTGTGTGTGTAAAATAAAATAAAGCTTATCAAATTTGCAGGGATTATGATGCTGAATCCGAGAGGCAGAAGACAGTGGAAGAGTTCTACAGGAATAATCACATTAATCAGACCTATGATTTCGTAAGCTAAGCTCATCTCCTGGAGAATGATTGGCATGCATTCGTTTTGCTGTGGCCAGAGCAACAGAAAAGAAAAGAAAAAACTGATCATTCTGTTTCTGTGGTGTTCAGGTGAAGAGAATGCGGGAGGAGTATGGTAAGTTGAATAGGGTGGAAATGAGCATATGGGAGGGCATTGAATTGCTCAACGAGTTCGTTGACGAGAGCGATCCCGATCTCGACGAGCCGCAGATCGAGCACCTGTTGCAGACCGCCGAAGCCATCAGGAGGGATTACCCTGATGAGGATTGGCTCCACTTGACAGGACTCATTCATGGTGCATTTTAAGAACTTTACCAGTCTATCATGAGGTCCATGATACAATTTTTACTTCTTGTTTATTTTAATGAGATGCATCTCTGTTCATTAAAAATCAGACCTTGGCAAGGTGCTCCTCCATCACAGCTTTGGACAACTTCCACAGTGGGCAGTTGTTGGTGAGCCATCATCTTTTTTCCATGCCAATTTTGCTTATTGATCTCATCTACAAACCTTCATTGGAGGCAATGACTGATGCTATGTCTAACCACGATTCATCTGTCAGGTGATACATTCCCTGTCGGCTGCGCCTTCCATGAAAGCAACGTGCATCACAAGGTATACTGAACAGTGCGTCATGCTAAGCTAAGCAATCAAGGAACTCACCCACCTTTACTGTTCTGAACTTCTGGCTTGATTTCTGCAGCACTTCAAACAGAATCCAGACATTAACAATCCAGAGTACAACACCAAGCTTGGTATCTACTCTGAAGGATGTGGACTGAACAATGTACTGATGTCATGGGGTCATGATGATTATATGTACTTGGTATGTCCAGCATTAACCAATCTGTCATGGATAGAGAATGAAATTACAGTGCTCTGGAGCTCTCTTTTCCCTTAAGTTTTATAAATTCAAGTAACATTTATTAGCTGAATCTTGTAATAGGTGGCTAAGGAGAACAAGAGCACTCTACCTTCAGCTGGTCTGTTCATCATTCGGTACCATTCATTTTATCGTAAGTTCATGAACTGGTGATTTCTCCATGCATTTTATTTCTTAACGAGAAATCTGTCATCTTGAGCTAACAATGTTGCACAATGTGTTATACATCAGCCTTGCACAAGCATGGAGCATATGAATACCTGATGAATGAGGAGGACAAAGAGAACCTCAAGTGGCTCCATGTATTCAAGTAAAGATCTTGTTTTCTTTGTGTTTTGCACGAGGTTTCATCCTTGGAGTTATTTTGGTCACTGATCACTTGTATTTTGAACCAATTCTGTAGCAAGTATGACCTCTATAGCAAGAGTAAAGTTAGAGTTGATGTTGAGAAGGTTAAGCCATACTACATTTCGCTCATTGAAAAGGTTTAGAATCTTGTCTCAGATTTGCTTAAGGTGCTTTTGGCTTCTTCTTTTCCTGAGCAATTTATATGATTTCTGTTTCAGTACTTCCCTGCTAAACTTAAGTGGTGAGCTGCAGTCAGAGTGATTCAGAAGCCACATCTTTCCAGGAGCAGTGAGACAGGGGAGCATGATTCTTTTATTCTAAGTTGTGGCATGATTTGTTCCTATGTAATATAAAGATGTGTATAGCCAAATGTCCGGACCTAGAACCTTATAACTAATGGGTTCAAACTAAAATTTCTTGTTTTTATTTTAAAATAATGTCAAAATTGTGTAAATTCTAAAGCAATTTAACATTGAAATAACATAGAAAAGTATATATATATATATATATAATGCCAAAATTATATGTGATTTATTATTGTATTGTTTGCTTCATAGGAAAACTTTAATTCTTCATTTTGTGCATTCGTGAGCATGTGAGGAACGACATGCAAGTGTTTTCTATTTTATTCTTGATCAAAGTAATGAACGGCTCTAATTCAATATTGTATATTTAAAAAAAATGAAGGTGCTCCCTAATTAAATAGAGAATATCATATTATTTACCTCTTTAATTGTAGAATGTTAAATCGTAAATGTTAAAAAAATTTTTTCTCTTACATCCTACGATTTAAAAGCTAAGTAATATGATTTTCGTTGAACTTAAATTAAAAAAATAGAGATATAAGTGTTTTCTACTTAATTTGTAAATTATAGCTAAATTTGAGCAATATATTCTTTTTTAACATGCACATATTTATCGAGAGAGACATATGAATGTGCAGCGTCGTAAATTACAGTAGTTCACTTCTACTCACAATATATGTGAGCTTATTAGTATGAGTTTATTATTGTAAATTACAGTATATGCAAATTACAGCGCCCCACAATATATATAGATGCTTATTCTGTTTTAGCGCGATGACCTGGTTGATGTAATGAACCATCAGGGCACAGATTGTGATGAGTCAGGCAACAAGAATTCTGCAATGAAGAGGTTGCAATGCACTAACATAATGTTACTGTAATCATTGTTAGATACTCTGGCTTCAACACTCTTAAAATATGAGGAAACGTTGGAAAGGCTGTTGCCTTTGCAACTTATTTGTCCTGTGTTACAAGATCAACATGTTCTTCTATGTGTGATATTGTTAAAAAAACCTCTAGATGTTTTTTAACATAGGTTTTCATGCTTCTTGTATGGTATATTTTCATGTTGTGGGTATGCAATTTTGGTTCTTGAACTGTTTCTTCTGCTTTCTACTCATCTCTCATCTAGTGAAGTGACACTTCACCTCAGGATGTTGAATCTTCAACTGCAGCAATTTGATGCATCACAACATTTTATATATCTTTTTCACCTTCAGTGGCTTCTTGAGACCATCACAAACATTCGATGCTTTTCCCTGCTTTCTATATATCTGTTATGCTCCTTAACTGGAATTCTTTTGTCCTTGTTTGATATCAGAAAAGTTTCCTTGATTCGACCTTTCAAATATGCAAGTTCTAAAATGAGGAGGTTAATATATTTGGTTGAAAAATGGAATTTTCCATCTTATCACTTGTCAATCTTCATTTGCGAGCATATGATATCTGGAAGTTATCCATATGTATTAATGTAGAAATATGCAAATAGTATTAGTGTTGATTTTGCTTTTTTGTTCAAAAAAATTATCAACCCTTAAGGAACAAAACAAACTTCTTGCAATGGCGAGCATTTGCTTATCCATTTATAGAGTGCTTATGGTAGCATCCAAATTTTTAGTTATTCTTTTCGATACAATAATACTAATAAAAAAATAAGTTACACCTGATTACATTTGTTTTTCTTAAGAAAATATAAATATTTAAATATATTTTGAATTTAATGTTTGTATAAATCATTTTACATGTGTCAATCAAGACATTCGATAGTTGAGACTAGATTTTATATAAGTGATTAATTTTTTCATCTCAAAATTCAAATAAATATTTTTTTTATTTAAAAGTTAACTACTAATGTTAGATTTAAGATGTTTTAATTGATACATGAAAGCTAAGAAGTTACACACTCATTAAACACATATATTTTTAAAGTATTGATGGCTTAAGATAATAGTATATTATAATTATAATTTTAAATTTAATTTGAATAATATGAATACAGTTACGATTTAATTTATTATCTTTGGGATTTGTTGAGAGTAAATCAAAGCTACAATGAAAAGTAATTGGTCGAACAGTCAAATTGGCTAATGATAAGATAAAAATAATTTCAGATATATTAGCTATTTTTGGCGAACCGTATGTTTTAAAGTTTACAAAACACACAGGTAATATAAAAGAGGAAAATAGGGGAGTATGCAGCTATGAGTTGTATGTAACAACAATTAGATTGATTTAATGATTCAAATTATTTTTACAAACTAATAAATTAATTATTTTCATCATGGTTGAATTGTGACTTGTGATTATTAATTAATATAATTGTTGCAATTATTGTTGAATCCTTTTAGCTCGTAAGATGAATTTATTGCATGGTCAATTAAAATTTGTCATCGAACAATGACTACAAAATAAATTAGATTACTGTTTGATAAAAAAAGTATTATGGAAATTTTGGTTTTTCCCTCTTCCTTTATTCCTTTCCCATTGGTAGGCAGAAAACAGAGAACATTTTCTTCTGTACACAGATCCATTACAATTTGAATTCTTAATAAGTTAGATGATACTTGGCTACTTTTATAAGTTAGTCAAACTTACTTTTTAATAAATGGGTGTTTAACTAAGCTTATAAATTGATCAAACTTACAATACTTTTTAGTAAATATGGATATTTGAGAATTGACTTTTTTATTTATAAGTTATATGCCACAAATTTTAATCATAATTTATAAATAAAAAATAATAAGCAGATAACTTTAATCTATATTTCTTCGGCTTAAGTCATTTGACGAGTCTTTAAATATAAAAATCACTTAACAATTATTATTATTATTATTATTATTATTATTATTATTATTATTATTATTATTATTATTATTATTATAAATATTGTGTTCAATAGCTTTATTCTTTAAAATCATCTTATGACATTAATTATTTTTTATTAGCTAACTTAAACTGATTCTAAATATGAGTATGTGATAACTAATTTTTTTTACTCATAAGTTGTTCGAGTTCAAATATTGATCGGAAAAATAAAAAAAATAATAGATTTTACCTCATTTGGCTCTACATAAAATGAATCCTTTTTTCTCAACCTTGAATGTTGTATATAGATGCGAAGTATTCTAGTAGAATACATAGAAAAAAAAACTTAGAAATGAGGTAGTAGTTGGTACTTGTCAACATACCTTGTTATATATAACTATTGCTTGAAAGGAACATAATACAATTTAGGTGCTGAAAAAGATGAAAACCATGCCTTGATTTTTTCCGGTATGAGGAAACCATGCCTCATTTCAATTTTCCCATCAAGTCAGCAACATCGCTTCCAAGTTCGTCTAATTTAATTGATTACCGAATTGAATTTTTCGTGAGAGATCGATTAAATAAAAAAAAATCATCACTGTTACAAGTGGACCAAAGAACGGGTCATCAATCGGCAATTAATTGCAAAAGCTTCCATTCACTAGTCTCGTAATCCATCCACCTACCCAAGTAATCAAACAAAGCTAAAGAACTATGACCTCGTTTGGTTCAAGAATTTGGTATTTTTGAATTAAGAATAGTGTGTGTTAGATTAATAGTATTTTTGTACAATTCTTATTTGTAGAATTAAACCTTAAATTCCAAATTCTAAATCCTAAATCCTAATTCATCCACCTACCCAAATAATCAAACAAAGCTAAAGAACTGACCCCGTTTGGTTCAAGAATTTGGTATTCTTGAATTAAGAATAGTGTGTAATAGTATTCTTGTACAATTCCTATTTGTAAGATTAAGAGATTTTAGATAGATGTTTGGTTGGAATAAGAATAGAAAATTTTAAATTCATATATTTATTAAAATAATTATAAAAATAATACTTTATCAATGGTCGTCAGCGCGCGCGATCAATGGTCATCCGCGCACGCGATCAACGGTCGTCTGCTCGCTATCAACGGTCGTCCGCTCGTGATCAATGGTCGTCCGCGCGTGCGATCAACGATCGTCCGCTCGCAATCAACGATCGTTCGCTCGCGATCAATGGTCATCCGCGCGCTCTCACATCGTTTTCAGAAAAAAGAAATTAAAAAAAAGGAGCAGCTCGTTCCTGCCTCCAGGTGGAGCAAGCTGCTCCCACTTTCCCACTTTTACAGCTTCCAAGACATCCAACAACATTTATTGCATTGTCTCTCTATTATTCTTATTCTTGCTTTCGTTTGGCAACTATGGTGAGAATAAGATGGATTAAGTCATTATTCCTACCTTTATTCTCGAATCAAACGGGACATAGAATATATGAGATTTATTTAGTAAATTTGAACAGTGAATTGTGACAAGTTAAAATTTTAAGTTATTTGAGAAAGCATGCTTGATGATTAACAGAATTCTAAGTACTTATAAATAACAGGAAGAGATAATATATTTTTCTGTGGGTTAAAGAAGCAATAATATTTTTTTTATCAAGAGTTAATCGAGAAAAAAAATCTTAACTTTTTCCTCGTTAATAATCTTGAAATTCTTTGTAGACAATATTAAGGAATAAACTCGCGTCGTTATAATCAAGATAATTATTTCAAATTAGGTTAAGGAGAGCTTAATTTTGGATGACGTAAATTGCAATGATCCTGATCACGTATGATAAAATTATAATAGAAAGATGATGTGTGATAAAATTTATCTTTCCTTTTTATAAAAACAAGTGCTTATCAAGTTGTGTCGATTTTAATCGTAAATAACAATTTTATAATTTCAAACTATATTCGTGAACCTAGTCATTTTATCGTACTTTTTAATATAAATATGAAAAATATTTTGTATTGATTTAAAATTTTAAAACAAGTAGCATATTTAATTTAAAGATCTCGAGTTCATAGACACACACGAAAAAAAATTAAAATATAAGTATTAAAATATTATTTTCTTAGCTAATTAATTTTCTAGAATTATTGATAATTATCTAATTTAGCATTATTAAACAGGCAAATATCTCAACGCTATTTAGACAACAAAAACGCTTGTCCCTTAAAATAATAATTCATATTTTATGTTCATGCATGACATAATTACTTCTTTTTAATACATCTAGAAGGGAAACAAAACTTAAATCGTTGGAACATAAAAAATAGATATTCTTTATATTGCAATCGTATATAAGTTCCATGATTATACACGTAATCTTAGTTTAAAAATCACGTAGTATACACTATTATAACATATAATCTCAAATTATATCCGTTTGATATTCCTAAAAAGATCATTAAATACTACATACTTTCTATGAGAAGAATATTAATTATTTTCGTATTTTAAATATTTAGAATTATAAACATATATTCGAAAAAGAATATATAAGTCATCAAATGGTGATACCAAGATATAAAGTATATACTAAAACATTCTATACTTGATAAATATAAAGTTGGAAAAGAATATAAAGTCCCTAAAATATCATTAATGATATTTTTTTAATTTCAAAACATCATTAAAAAACGTTTATATTTTTATAGTAAAAAGATAACTCAATTTGTAGGTTGTTATACTATAATACTAACATCGCTTCCAAGTCTTCTTCTAATTTAATTGATTACCGAATTGAATTTTTTGTGAGAGATCGATTAAATAAAAAAAATCAACACTGTTACAAGTGGACCAAAGAACGGGTCATTAATTGGCAATTAATTGCAAAAGCTTCCATTCACTAGTCTCATAATCCATCCACCTACCCAAGTAATCAAACAAAGCTAAATGTTATGAGATTATACATACAGTTTGATTTGCTGGATCAATTCAACTGCAAAAATAGACGAGATTTATTTAGTAAATTTGAAAAGTGAATTGGGACAAATTAGAATTTAAGTTGTTTGGCTTGCTTGATGATTAACAGAATTCTAAGTACTTACAAAAAACAGGAAGAGATAATACATTATTTTGGGGGTAAATAAGCAATAATATTTTTTTATCAAGAGTTAATTGAGGAGAAAATCTTAACTTTTTCCTCGTTAATAATATAAAAAATCTTTGTAAACAATATTAAGGAATAAACTCGCGTCATTATAATCAAGACAATTATTTCAAATTCGATCATGTATGATAAATTATAATAGAAAGATCATATGTGATAAAATTATCTTGTTTTTTTATTTATAAACAAGTGCTTATCAAGTTGTGTTGATTTTAAGCGTAAATAACAATTTCTAATTTCTAATTATATACTTTGATTAATTTCAACTTAGTCAAGTTATCATACTTTTTAATATAAATATGAAGAATGTTTTTATCAATTTAAAATTTTAGGACAATCGATAGCATATTTAACTTAAAAAGATCTTGAGTTTAAAAATTTAAGATAAAAAGAAAAATTGAAATAAAAAATAATTATTTTTTAACTATTTAATTTTTTGTAATTATTGATAATTTATCTAATTTAAGAAACAATGATTCTATTAGGCAAATATCTTCAACAAAAAAATTTCTTTAGGAAATATTTCGATCAACAAAAAGGCTTGTCCCGTAAGATAATAACTCAAATTTTATGTTCATGCATGTCATAATTACTTCTTTTTAATACATCTAGAAGGGAAAAAAAGAAAAAGAAAACTTAAAAATCGTTTGAGCATGATAGATATTTTTTTATATTGCAATAGTATAGAAATTCCATCGTTATACACGTAATCTTAGTTTAAAAATCACGTAGTATACACTATTATAACGTAAAATATCAAATTATATTCATTTGACATTCCTAAAAAGATCATTAAATACCACATAATTTTAATGAGAAGAATATTAATTGTTTTTTGTATTTTAAATATTTAGAATTATAAACATATATTAGAAAAAGAATATATAAGTCATCAAATGATGATACCGAGATATAAAATATATACTAAAATATTGGATAATTGATAAATATAAAGTTAGAAAAGAATATAAAGTCCCTAAATTATCATTGATGATAATTTTTTTTATAATTTAAACATCATTAAAAGAACATTTATATTTTTATATTAAAAAAATAACTCAATTTGTAGGTTGTTATACTATAATTCTATACAATAGAAAGCAATTTTTTTATGTTTCCTAAGTCGCCTACGTAGAAGTGAACGCCCTCCTCTTGGGCCCCATCACAATAAGCACTTTTATCCGTTTCCGGTACTCCGGCGTACAATTTTAACAATTGGGAGACCACGTTAAGCGCCAACGTCCCTCGCACGCTCTTAATTAGATCCCCATCGCTTCTTGCTCTTATTACTTCGCTGTCACAGTCCACTTGCTCGAGATCTCTCTTCCTTGTTTCTTATATAAACTCTTTCGCTCCCTCCGTTGCCGACTTCGACTTTGAAGCTTTTCCGATTCCCCCTCTTTCTCCTCCTCCCCCTCCACCTCGTCGGCGATGAGGAGTCGCCTCCGAGCTCCTCCGCCGACGTCCGCCGCCCGCTTGTTGGTCGCCGCGCTATTTGTGGGCTTCCTCTGCTCCGCCGCAGTCGCGGCTGACTCGGATGCCGGAAATGCCACGGAGCTGGCCGGGGGCGCTGCCGCGGATGGCTCTTCCAAGGAGGGCAGCTTCGCCGACATGATCGACCGCGCGCTCCAAAAGGAGTTCCCGGAGAGCGAGCAGACCGGCGGAGGTTCGTAGATCTGAGCTCCTTCCTTTGCGTGGTCTTTGTTTTTCCTAGGGTTTGCTTGTAGGCGGGGAATGAGGGTTCTGTAAGCTATGGGTTTCTTGTTCTTTTCGATAGAATTCGAGATCTAGTCTCGACGTCTGTTTCCTGTTCAATTATGGGGTTGGTCGCCGCTTGCTGAATTCATTCTGGGGTTAAAGTTGTGAGGTTTATGTTGGTTGATATCATGTTCGAATGCTTGGGAAGTATCATCTAGGAGCTGGAGAGTGTGAGACAATCCATTTCGTCTAAAGAACTGGTTCTGTGTGTTCCACGCGTTTGTGAAATTTGTGAGATCTGGTCAGATGATATTTTAATTTGCTCCCGACGCAGTGGCCGTGGTAGCATCTGAACTTAAGGCGTTGGTTAAACTCGTTTTGCATGGGTTATAAGGCTATTGGATAAAATTATTCAAGATTTCATTTCTACTAGTGAGTGGTGAGATTTGATGTTATGTTGCATTTATCTTAATGGTCTTTCCTTTAATATCCAGAAACCGACCCTGGCGGCTTCAACAACAGTGTTGCTGAGAAACAGGTATGTTCTTTTATCATTCTTGAATCTTTGTGTTTTAACAAAATAAGAGTTGAAGGCAGTCGTCCAGTAATGCATCTCCTTCGCCACTCAATTAAAAATTGTTAGTTATCGATCAATCTTCTTTAAGGTATAAGAAGTTAGGAGAAGAGAGGGGAAGAATAATAGTTTGTATTTTATTAGCACACCCGTTACATAATCAACAAGTAGCTATTCATTTGGCCATTGCGACTTTCTTTGATTTTTGCTTAATGGAATTACCCAGTATGCTAGTTTGAAATTTAAAAAAAAAACAGGATTCTTAGAGTTAATGACAAAACTTTTAGCTGAAGTCTTCCCTAATGAAGCTATTTAACAAGATATTTCATGAGAGGGCCGACAAAGGTAAGGCATCTCTGAACAAAGCATATCATATATAACTTCTTTAGCTATAAAGTTGCGTGTATACCTTTGCCGAATGTAATTGTCAATAAATTTTCCTTCTGCCTTGTTTTTCCAGGCAGTTTTGGAGACAGTAGCAAGAGTAACAACAAAGAAGAACGAGAGCAAAGAGGAGAAGTGCGTTCTTCTATAATCTGAAACCCATGTGCTATGTTGTTTTGCCTCGATCACCTTATTTTCTTTTTCAGGCCCTTTCAGTTGCATCATGTTTTTAATCTCGATAATGAGAACCGAGCCGAGGACATTCCAACTTTAATTGATCGTAAGGTATGCCATCCTTATCTTGTTGTTATATTGTGTTATGGAGTTCTTACAGTCATTTAGAGGATTGCATCGCTGTGAGCAGCTGACCATGTCTTTTTATAATTTGATTTATTCATTATTTGTTCTCAGGACAATGTTTTCATAATATCAAATCCCAAATCCAAATATCCTGTGCTGCAGTTGGACCTAAGGTACATTGCACTCAGCGTCTGAGATATTTATTTTTCTTCTTTAATGCCTGTTTTGGTTTAACTGTGGAAGAATAATATTGCAGGTTGATATCTGAACTTGTAGTTGTCATTGTGTCAGCAACTTGTGGTGGCATTGCATTTGCATGTGCAGGACAACCAGTTAAGCACACCCAACTTTTGTTTATTTAACTTCTGACTTCGTTTGAAATATTATATTATTTCCCCATGCAATTTCACGAATAGACAATTTATAGGCGATTTGGAAGTTATGTTAGGAGATAATATAATTTCTCAAGTGACAAAGTTTAAATATTTAGGATCAATTATAAGACAAGATGGGGAGATTGATGATGATGTTAACCATAGAATTCAAGCTGGTTGGTGTAAGTGGAGGAAGGCTACTGGAGTCCTTTGTGATAGGAAAGTACCCCATAAGGTTAAAGGAAAATTCTACCGCACTGCTATAAGACCAGCAGTGTTATATGGTAGTGAATGTTGGGCTATGAAGGGACAACATGAACATAAAATGGGGGTAGCTGAAATGAGGATGTTGAGATGATACCTAGTGGGATAAGGATTTGTTGTTGTTGTTGTTTTTTTTTACGTTGCTGGTTCCTTATGCAGTTAATTCATCATATCTTCTTCTCAAATTGTGCATTTACTGGCAATAACATTTCAGGTTATTACTGGTTACTTGCTAGCTGGCTCTATCATTGGACCTGGAGGATTTAACTTCATAAGTGAAATGGTGCAAGTAAGGTGCTTTGAATTTATAGCAAATGAAAAGTAGAGCTTCCCATCAATGTAATAATTTTAATGACTATGTTATTGCTCTTAAATTATATCTTACATATTACTTCAAAGATGTAATGTAATTTGTATAATAACTTGGTTACTGATGAAAGATGGCTATCATTTTATGGAAAGACGTAATAAGTGGACTTTGTCAATAATATAGAATTGTAATAATGGCAACTATGAAAAATCATCAATCTCCAATGTTCATCCTTTTGCTAATTAAATGAAAAGAAATTAAAATGACCCTTTTCAATTTCCTGTAGTTCACATGGTGCTTCTATTCTTTAACAATTGTAAATAATGCTCTAAAAGATCTAAAATTATCAACGGCCTTGTAATCTTTAATACTATATATGGTGTCCTTTTGTCCTTTTGTATTTGTGCCTATCACCTTGCAAATGGTTACTCCTCTCCAAAACAAAACTTTCAATTGTTTGCCCTGTAATTGATTGACAATTTTCTGCAGGTTGAAACAGTAGCCCAGTTTGGTGTGATTTTCCTTCTTTTTGCCTTAGGATTGGAGTTCTCCACAACAAAGGTACTCTTCTTGAAAACTTTTGACCTTTTCCAAGAATGAATGCTGTAAGAGAATAATTGAGATGTACTAATCCTAGATCACTCATTGCATTCACAGCTTCGGGTAGTACGTGCTGTTGCTGTTCTTGGAGGGTTGCTTCAAATTGTTTTGTTTATGTGCTTGTGTGGGGTAATTGCTTCGGTACGTGTTGTTTTAGTGCTAGGGTTTATGATTGTTAGGAGCATAGATTTAAATGCATTATTTGTTGTTATTTGTTCATTGGTTTCAATAATTTGTATCATTAACTGTTTTGTGCTTGAAAGTTAAAAGAGCATGTAGATCTTTTCATTTTTGTTTCATTATTGTAAGTTGTAACCCTCGTATTAGTGGAGTTTCATTCACCTTTGGTAAGCTTCACACTCATATATGTTAATCAACATGTAAAATATCCTCTTACATTTTAAGACCTTTTAACCAAATATTATATTCCTGGATAATAAGAGCATTTGTCTTTATTCATGATTGCGCTATATGGAGAAGTCATTTATGACAATGTCTTCGTGATGTTCCTTAAATATGCTTGTTGATTTTTCATCTGTTTGTCTTGGAACCTCCACCAGATGACACAGTTTAGTTGCCCAGTTGGTTAACTCTAACTGTTTTGCTTGCAGTTCTATGTAGTTTTCTTTTAATCCTCATTGACTTAATTAATATGATGCATGTTTTAAGCATCACTATCTCTTTTGTTGCCTTTTTCTGTTCTGTGATGATGTGCATATCTGATATCTTTGCATTTTGCTCCATTCTGATTATGGCATTTCGTGAATGAATATGCTGAAGTCTCTGTGGCTGAACAGCCATTTCCGCTGAAATACTTTTTTGGATGCTCAGTTCCAATAAGCTATACTGCAATGTAGCCCATGCAAACTTTCCTTTTAGCTACTTTTTCTATTTGTAAGGCTAAATATTGTTTTAGATCTAGATAAAAATACCAAATATGCTTTTAGACAGTTGCGCATTTCTTGTTTGGCTGATGACTTTTGATGTTACACTTTACATATACTATTTCATCAAAATTAGGAAAATTGATTAAGTGATTAGGATTGGCTTATCTGTTTATATGTGTAGCTTTAGAAATAATTCTGCTGTTATACTCCTTTTTAATTCAACTGATTTGTCTGCAGATATGTGGAGGCAGAACTTCTGAAGGAATATTTGTTGGTGCATTTTTGTCGATGTCATCGACTGCTGTTGTAAGCTTCATTCAGAACTTAATGGGACATTTATTTGCTTGATGTAGTCTCATGTTTTGTATCGGATTGGACTCATATTTGATTTGAAAGTAAAACAATTCTTTTCTTCTTTTATCAATACATACAATTGTAGGTGTCAAATGTATCCAGAAAAATGCAAGTCCTATATCTCTTAAGATATAGTACAACAATATCTGATGATTTTGTCCTTTATTAGAGTGACGGATATCCTTACGTATCTTAAGCCTTAACTATCCCATTACTTGTACATATTATGGCAGCACAAATTAGCATTTCTGTGGTAGTGCAATGCTACAGGTAATGTTGCTTAGTCCATGTTTTAGGGTTTGATTCTTCAAATAAAGGTGAAACTTGTCGTAGAAGTTTGTTTCCTTTCAAAGAGTGTCACTCAGAAGTATCTAGGTAAAATATTATTTAAATTTGAAATGTGATATAAGTAAATTTTACCTTAACTTTTGTCTCAAATTTCCTCTTTTCGTATTTATAATCTACGTTGATAAAAGCAGCAAGTAGCTGTACTACAGCCATGATAATTGTAAAGCGTGACTATGTTTCCAATATGATATTTCAACTGGTTCTCATTTTGCTAATCTCGGATAGTGTTCCTTGGATTAAGTTTCGGGAAAGTGGATGACTAACCAAGCTCGGTAGTCATCCTTTTTCTTCTCAAAATGAGGTTTTAGGAAAGACCTTCCTAATTATGTTCTCCTGGTGCAGGTTTTGAAGTTCTTAATGGAGAGAAACAGTATTAATGCTCTTCATGGTCAAGTTACAGTGGGTACCCTTATACTCCAGGTACTTTGGATGCCTTCGCTGCGAAATTCTTTGTGTTATTTTTGCTTAGGATTACATGAAAAATATTTTTATGCAATGGTTATGTAATGCAATTTGCCATGCAATATTTTTACTATGTTTATGATGCCTGTCCAGTCTAATGTCTGATGACATGATTTGCCACTTTTTTCTGTGCCTAGGACTGCGCCGTTGGCTTGTTGTTTGCACTGCTTCCTGTTTTAGTTGGAACATCTGGCATTCTTCAAGGAGTTATATCAATGGCAAAATCGTAAGTGAAATTCTTCCATGTAATTGCAAGAAAACATTTGCAAAGAAAGAAATATGATCTCTTTTTTCTTCTATGCTTTGACAATGATTTGCAAAGAGATGTTATGTTTTTGTATATGCCAATGTATTCATTGACCTTATTATTTCCAATATATGATTGCTTTGTCTATCTAAGGTGATTGCCATAATTTCCATGTAAGGATCCATTCTGCTTGCAAAAGATTTTCTTTGATACAGATTTTGATAATCTTTTGAAGCATAGTCGACAAGGATTTTCTCCAGTTTTTGAAAGGAATGCATGAGCTTTCTTGTTTAAATAGAAACTATTTAAACCTAACAATAGCCACTAAAAAGATTTAATCGTTATTGAAGTTCCTAGTGGTGAGTTCTTAACGACATGATACATAGTTGTTATCACGAGTTGGGGGATGTTTCGACCCACATAAGCAAAATGGACCTTTATATATTATATATCGAGCATATGTTCCTTGTGTCTGTGTGTTTGTTTATTTTCTATTTTACTGTCCATCTGCTTATTATCTTTTTTTGTTTGCATTTATAATGTGATAGAATATGCAGATTACACATTACATGCATGAACTATAAAGGAAAATGCAGATAACAGAAAATAGCAGTAAATGATACACAGACAAAAGGAGTTAAATAAATAAGGTGACTCTTATGGCACAATGCAAACATTAAATCATACAAAGGAAAATACAATCCTTTACTTGAATGAATCATTCATCAAAATCTGAATCTCTAATGTTCCTATTGTTGGTTCTGGTTGTTTGTTCACATATTCTTGCTGGTAAAAGATTTAGTTGTTTCCTGTAAATGTAAGGGCACTTGTATAAAACGTATATAAGGTGAATCAAGATGAACAACAAAAAGCATGATTGTTTAGCGCGTTATATTGAATTCAGACTAAATTGAGATGCATCCATCATCTCTTTCATAACTCTTCTGCAGCATGGATTTTTTTGAAGATCAAATCTTCTTATGCCCATCATACTGGGCTCATAATTTGTTTCTAAAACTTGTATTTTTGAGTTGGGAATTGTGGCCAGAGCCCTATTATATTCTTTTGTTATGCAATCTTTTAGAATTACATTTTGCTTATTGCTGAAATTTGATGTTTGTATTTCACATCTACTGTTCTTGAAATTTGAAACAGGTTGGTTGTGCTATGCACATTCTTGGGTATTCTTTCTATTCTTTCTCGTACATGTGTTCCTTGGTTCCTTAAGCTGATGACAAATCTTTCGTCACAGGTATACTTAAGATGCTTCTTGTCTAAAGTTTTTTTATTTTCTTAAAAATTATTGTCTTCTATGACAGTTAACAGTTGTGCATGATCCTTTCTGATTAGCAAGTTGCTTGTGCAGACCAATGAACTCTATCAACTAGCATCCGTGGCGTTCTGTTTACTAGTCGCATGGGTTTGTCTCTTAGCACTTACACATTGTAGCTTCATATCTGATTTGTATCATTTATCTTCGCTTGCGTAACACCATTCTATCACATATGCTAAACCATATCTTCTAACATTTCATTGAGTGCTTTGTAATTGTTTGTGAACTTCAAAGATATTTTTCTTAACTAACAAACAGAGTTCAGGTTATATCATCACTGTAATGCTAAAATTGCTTGAATTTTTTCAATTAAGTCATGGATTAGATGCCATCTTATATTATTTGGTCCATCCTCAAAACAAAACGCAAATTTTCATGTTGAAGGACTGTTTTGATGCAAAATGATACCTTCCCCTGGGTTATGGATTAGCATCAGATACAGTGATTTCCATCTAGTTTCCAGTTTAAAAAGGGGAATCTTAACACAACGGTCAGGTTCTTGTGGGGAGCATAAGGCATTGTGGGTTCGAGGCATTGAACAGACTCTCTGAAAATGTGTTGAATGCTACATGGGGAGAGCTTGTCACACAGGATTTTATGTTAACTTTTTTCTGAATGAGGATTGTTAACTTTTTTCTGAATGAGGATACTTTGTGTTATTGGCCTTTTATATGACCCTCCTCTTCCATTGCTTGTGGTTAAACATCTTTCACTAAGGAAAGGAGGGGACTAGTTGCCTCTGTCGAAGCTGCAAGTTCATGAGCTCGACAATTAGACAGTGAACTGCAAATGTAGTGTAACAGTCGTAAGGCGAGCTATGTTCCTGAAAGTAGTAACCATCTTTCTTCCTTTCTGCTGTCAATTTTTTTCACGTGATTGATGCTTGAGAGCCAAAGTAGCAACCATCTTTCTTCCTTAATGAATATGGACTCTTGTTTGCTTCACCAAATTGTCGATCAAACTTAATTTTTTCTTCAAAAAACATTTTGTGAACCCTCAAATATTCACCTTGCTCTTAGGATCACTTTAATTACATGTTTCTGCAAAATAGTAGCTGCACCTTTAGAGGGCTATGTTCGAAACTTTGAATAGTGCCAGAATATAACACGCCTCTTCGAAACTACAGACACCCTACTCTTTGTTCTGTAAAGTTATTTCATATACCACAACCAGTTGTAGCATTCAAGGAACCAAACTGCCCTTCTACTACGGTGGTGCCTCCTTAGCAATAGTTGATATTGATGTGAAATTAAATGTCCTCGTGTCATATTAATACCTTTTAAGTAGGGCCGAGCATCTGTCAGATCATCACAGCCCGGAAACTGGTTTTTTTGTCCTGACACGAATATAGTCGAGGCCAGGCCACGAACTTGATAATAAAAAAATGGTGTAAACCGGGTCAGGACTTGGGTTCTAAACCATAGATAACCGGATTTTGTCCTGGTCCTGTCCATTTTATTAGTTATGCATATATATTACATAAATTTATATTATGTAAGATGTATAATTTTATTATATATTAATAGTTGATATTTAATGGTCTTGTAAAGAAGGTTTATTAATTTTAACATTATTACAACAATATGATTGCATTTGGACATTAATTATTTAATTTTATTAGTGGTGTGTGCTTTTTAATTATAATATTATATTTTAATATAGAATAAATAAAAAATAAAACTGGGACGTCTCACATGTGGTCCTGGTTTAAGCCTATCTCGAATGCAAACCTGGTTTTGCTCACCCCTACTTTCAAGATACTCGACATTCTTGTCATATATAACTAAGAAACTAATGTCTCTCATAACTAAAAAAAAAATGAAACTGACACTATTTCTTTTTTTATTATCACGGATTAACTAAAATAGTGAAGCTAGTGTTATATATAACTTCTTGTTTTCCTTGGTATTTTTTTGAGACATGAATGTGTTGCTTCATTTAACCAAAAACTCCAGACTCCAGTCCTATGATTTTTTATAACAAGATTTAATTGCCGAAGTATGAATATCTGATGTAATTTCGGCTTTTATATTTAAAGGAAACAAAGAAGTGCTTAAGCCTTTGCCCTACTTGTATTATCAGTGTAAAACATGTACTTTTTCAACAGTTCGGTACGTGTATTCCTTGGTAGATCAATCAAAGGCTTGCTTGTTCATGCAGAATTTAGTTGCATGATCTTTCTTAAATTTATGTCAACTTATCATAGCCCTTACCTTCAGTAACAGATAGTAGTTTTCTCATTTCTTTGTCTACTTATCATCTCAGTGTAGTGACAAATTGGGCCTGAGTCTTGAATTGGGCTCATTTGCTGCTGGAGTCATGATATCTACCACAGATTTAGCACATCACACTCTTGAACAAGTGAGATTCTCTTTCTTTGTCCAAAATTGTAATGTTATATTCAATATTGCAATGACCTAGATTTTTACTTGCTTTTGAACTTGTATATCCGAGTTTTTAAGAAGTTTAAGGACTTTTTTATTTATGAGTGCTTCAAAAGTCTATTTTTTGTATGTTTGTTTCCATAGAATTGCGAGTTCTATTTCCCTCTTATTGAGAAAAAAACAAACAGAGAAGGAGAAATTTGATTCTTTTCTCCTAATTAAGTGGAGAAGGAACTTTATTGCATTCTAAACAAGAGGGAGAGCGAGATTCCCAACTAAACAATATTTTGATGTATTTTTCTTTTTCGGTTTGTTACATGTATGTAGTGATCCATTACATGTTTTCTTATTTCAGGTTTGTTCTTTCTGCAGATCGAACCCATTCGGAACTTCTTTGCCGCCCTTTTCCTTGCTAGCATTGGAATGTTGATTCATGTTCACTTCCTTTGGAATCATGTTGATATTTTACTGGCATCTGTAATTTTAGTAATAATCACGAAGACAATAGTGATAACAGTAGTTGTTAAAGGATTCGGTTACAGTAACAAGACATCTGTTCTTGTAAGTCACCAAGACTCGGTAGCATGCTATTCACATCTCAATACTTTTACAACCTATTTTAAAATCTCTTCTATGTTGTGCATGTAATTTTATGCAGGTTGGTATGTCTTTAGCACAGATAGGAGAATTTGCCTTTGTTCTTCTAAGTCGTGCTTCAAATCTTCATCTAGTTGAGGTAAATTTTTTGAGATTTTTGCTGATATGTTTGTTCTCGATTCTATCTGAATGACTTGCCCGTTAAATTATAAAGCATGACTTTGTGATGAGATGTAAAATGAAACAGCCAAGAACTTGCCTTCTGTTCCGTAATAGAATTTATCAACCTTTACAAACTTGATTGCTCAAGAGATAATGAAAGTTGCATAGTTTTTCTCTTGCCTATCTGACCATAAAAACTTGATATTGTTTGCATTTGTGACAGGGTAAACTGTACCTGCTACTTCTGGGAACAACTGCTCTTAGCTTGGTAGGTTACAGTTTCTAGAAATTTATTTATCTTTGTAGCTTTATGAATTGGTATGGTTCATGGAATGACGGCGTCAGTGTCATTCCAGATTGTATTATACAATGCACATTCAATAAACTTTTTTCCATGCCAGATTGCTTGTTACATATTGTTTTAGATAATTGTACAAAATTTTTCCAGCATTGTGTGATAGCTTCCTTTTTTGTACCCTTGTGTCGATTGTTTGATGCACATTGCATTAGAGGAGTCTCGTCTTATTATCTTCATCTTCATCTCTCAAATGTTTTTACAGGTGACAACTCCTTTGCTGTTCAAGCTAATCCCTGCTGTCATTCATCTGGGAGTTTTATTGCGGTGGTTCTCTCCTGATAGCAGTCAACTGGAGGTATGGCTAGATAATGTATTCTTTACCCTCCTGTGAAAATTTAACACCTTCTATGCATTTTTAATTTATGAAACTGATATGCAGTTAGGATATAAAGGTGATAACCTTCGTACGGACTCTGCTAATAAACGCATGAATTTGATGAATCAAGGTTCTCATGATTCATGAAAGAGAAACTTACTAAAGTGCATGAAGCAATTTAGGGCAATGGACTTAGCTTACAGGCATAATGGACTTGGCTGACAGGCTTCCTGTGACTTCTTGGTGAATGGATCTGAGCGAGCAAAGGAGATCTGACTAAAGGGTGCACATAAACAACATAGTTCCATATCTGCATCCGAAACAAAGACTGGACTTCTTGACAATGGGGAGAACTGAGAAGTTAGGAGGCTGATACTAATTTTGAAGCTTGTTTTTGATGGGCAATATTCGAGCTGTCCATGTCCCGATTTTTTTTGTAAAGTATTTTGTATTGTATCTCTAGTTGATTTTTTTTTACTGGGGCTGCTCAGACTTGGGATTCCCTTATAGCCATGAAACAGTTTGTAGAGTGTCAATTCATTGGATTTATATACCGTGATGTAATAGTTTTTTTCACATGTTGACCCTTGCTCCTGGAATATCCAAGCTGCAAAAAATTGTACTGAAATGTGAAGTGTCTGACACCCAGCTTGTAGCTTGTAATACTGGCCAAGAGTGCCCATTTTGAGGCAACTTGTAGGTTTGATTGCTTCCTTTTTCCCTCGGGTATGAACTTAGACCTTAATGGTTCAGTTATTCGTTAGCTTATATATTTTTCATGCAGGCTTCTCTGTACATGTATATCTGCACGATGTTAATGTATGTTAAGGCTAATGCACTTTTTTAGAGCATTCTTTTTTGTCTTGTATTGGTGCTACAAAGAAGTTAAAATTGTTTCTTAAATTAAAATACCAACATGCCTTCATTTAGATAATCTTGATCGTCCATTTTAACACCAAATCCTCCAGTCAAGTTTCGTAGATTAATCCTACTATTCGACGGGATTGAATATTTGATTACTAATCTATCTATTCTTTTTCTTCAACTTTTCTCTCCCAGTATCACGTCTCCATATTAAATTTCTAATGCTTCATATTTATTTTTAATCTCTTACATACAAAAATATTTTGTTCTTTTTTTTAATTAATTTTTCTCTTCTTTTTTATGATCAAATAGTAATTGCATAATTTTTTTGGAAATAAATTAGATTGTTTATTATGTTATAATAAAAATGATCTCAAATACAGAGAAAAAAAATATAAATATATTCATTTTTCTTATTTGTTTATTAATTATTTTAACTGCTACATTTATCAAATATTTTTTTGTACAATTTAACAGTCAACCAGTTAATGTTCTTTAATATCTAATCACTATTTATGAATCGATAATTAACCTTTATTGAGATATTTATGAGATATTTCTTTTTCTAATTTCATTATGAAAGAAAGAACTTTTTATTAATTGAAATAAATTTTGATGACCTCAGACACTTGGAACAACTGTAGTTACTGTACCTGTAATTGGAATTGGAACGTATCATATTGGATATAAGCCAATAATTAATATGCTTTATATTGTTATATTTTTATAATGATTTTTTATTATAGTATAACCAATAACTCAATATAACTCCTTTTCAAAAAAATAACTCAATATAACTAAATAAACTTTCATTTTTGTCATATTCCTGTTTTCATTTATTGGAAAAAAACGTTTTCTATATTTTTATGTCTTATTAGTCCACATGCAACTGTAAATTAAAAAAAAAGAGAGAGAAGAAAACAACCAACTTAATGTCAAATCAATATTGACCTCTTGATCATGATGCTACGGCGGGATTAGGTAAGATTCTCGATAACAATAATACCCCTCCATGCATCCTCTTTCTCCGCCTGCAAATTAGTGGCATATTCGTAACTAATTGTGAGACTAAGAGGCAATATCGTCATTGAAAATTTTGTAGGCGAATGGTATTAATCCAGCAAAACATGATGGAGCGCTCCACCGCCTCCACCTTGCGGCTAGGGTTCTTTTCCTGCATCCACTTCCTTCGTCGTCGCCGCTGCCGCCGCCGCGGCGCCACCAAAATCCTCGGTTCCTCGTTTCCATTTCGAACTCTTCTCGATGTTGTTTATGGCTCTCTGTTGCTTCAATTAATATTGCATTCGCCAAGGATTCTGATCTTCCTTCTCGTTGTGCGCCGAAGTTAACTGAGGATGTCTACCGGGAACCCTTTCGATATCCTCTGCGAGGATGACAACGACGACCCCTCCCACCTCATCGCCATCCAGGAGCAGAAGGCCGCCGCCAAGAAGTCTGCCGCCCCTGCCGTCGCCACTCCGGCGTCGGCCAAGTTCCCTTCCAAGCCCGCTCCGCCTTCTCAATCTGGTACTTCGTTTTTTTTTAAGTTACTGGTTGGGTTGTGTTGTTCTTCATTGAATATGGTTATGGTTATTACTGGTACCTCGTTGTCTAACTGGATTTTAGTTAAAGTTGCATTTTTTTGTCGCATTGATTTGGTATTTTTTTGTTTTCGACGTTGAAAGATCTTTTTTTTTCTCAAAGTTTGACAACTTTTCTCTTTACTTGGCCTTGCAGTGAAGGAGGCGAGAGGCAGCACGACGCCGTCTAGTCGTGGCGGTGCTGGTGGTGCTTTCCGAGGAGGACCTGTGCGTGGTCGGGGTGGACGTGGTGGTGGAGCTCGTCAAGACAGGTATCCAGCTGCAAATGGAGATGTGATTGGATCTGCTGGGGGCAACGGTGTGGATGGTGCCGGCGTTGAAGAATTGGGTTCTGCTAAAGCTTCCGAAAGGGGTCGAGGAGGTTACGGTGCACCAAGGGGATCATTCCGTGGTGGTCGACGCGGTGGATACCGTAATGGAGATGCTGAAGGGGACTCGGAACGTCCTCCAAGAAGATCATATGAACGCCATAGTGGAACTGGCCGCGGCTATGAGATGAAGAGAGAAGGGTCAGGCCGTGGAAACTGGGGTACCACAAAGGATGATGTGCTTGCACAGTTAAGACTTGTTAACATCCTTTTGTTGACACATTTATCTCTTATTTCTGATCCTTTTTTTCCTGTCTCATTACTGATTATAACATTATTTGATGTAATAGGGTGACTGAGGAGAATACAAATGTTGATGATGTTGCTGTCATTGCTGAGAAGCCATCTGTAGAACAAGAAGATGGGCCTTCATCGGAGGAAACTAAGGACAAGGAGGGCGCCACAAATGAGAGTGAGGAAAAGGAGCCTGAGGATAAGGTATGCTAAAGTTTTTGCGTTATACAGGTGATCCGTTTGTTTGAGATGGGCCTTTGGTTTGCACTTTTGATTAGCCACCAAGCATTAATTGATCTCGTTCCTAGTAATAAAGGTCAACCATTATAGATCCCCCTTGCAGGTTTAGTCATTTAATAATGCCTTGTTATTTTTCTCTCTGTATTATGATACTGTACTTGCTAGTTAGTGACGTTTTTACCCGAGATGTAATGATTGTGGCTTGAAATTATCTTCTCTCAGTTGAGTTATCCCCTTTTTTCTTTAGGTTAAGTTGTAATGTGGTTTGTTTGTTCATGATATGGATAGTTTGTCATTTCTTATATGATTCCTATGAAAAGAGAGGCTCATGTGTTAACCCTAAAAAAAATTCTCTCAGTAATCTTTAAAACAAGAAAAAATGAAGTCAATTATGAATACTAATTCCCTTCCATGGTGAACAATGTATACAATATACAAGTTTTCTTTTCCGTTGAAGGAAAAATGGTGGATTTCTTCAGTTAGAAATATAGTCCTCAGTGGACATAACTATGCATGAGTACAGAGTTTTAGTTTCAGCCTGTCAAAAAAATGATTTAGATATGCCATTGAGCATTTCATTAAATATATTTTCTAAAAAAAGCTATCATAGAGGGCACATGTTCCTTGTAGCATTAGTTGTTACAAGGGTGAGAATTGGTTCTTTCTTGAATTAGAAGAAGTTTTTATCGAGTGAATTAGCTTTTGTGATTGTTTGAGTAATCACTTTATACTGTTATTAACATGCTCTCCAATTTTGTGCTGGATTGTTTACATACTTAGTTTTGGTATGTGTTGTGCCATGCTCGTTCTCAAGGCTTTCATGTAAACTTGTTGCATGAGTGGATGATTTAAATTGTTGGGATGCTTATTACCAGAAGTTTCTTCCAGAGTTTGTACTCCGAAGGCTACTCATATTATTTTCATTAACTGCAGCAAGTCCTTTTTATTATTATTGTTATTTTGAAGGGTAGAAGGATGTCCAGAAAAGGTTAACCATCCATGTGTATCTAGAGATTGGAAAGATGTAGATGTGGTAAAAAAAAGGAAAGCTATAGGAGTGGTGGGCAAATATCACATAATCACAAAGTTGTACAAACAAGTACTCTCGATTGTACCATCATTTATGCAGCTCTGCAATTTAAAATAACCTGTTATTCTCCAAATGCCCCCCCTCACAAGAGGGTGGCTTCTGTTGTCATCTTGTGGATCATCTGGTGGGACCAAGAGGGTGCCATCTATTGACTGCAATACATTGAACTCTCTTCTTAAGTTTGAACTCTCTTTTGATTTCCCTAGTCCTTCTTGGAGGTTCTGTCTTTTTCTTATTGATCATACTGCCAACTCTTAATAGTATGTTGTACCTCTTGTGCAATCGGTCTCATGACGTTTTAAATGTGATATCCCAGTTAATTTTTTCAATTCAGGGTTCTTCATCCTCATAAGTTCAGCTTTACTTGGGCCTTTGTCCCAACTTTATAAGATGAGAGATCTAATTGACTTGTCTAATTTGGCATTAAAATATTGCTAATGTGAAGCAAATCTTCTGTCGTTTCAGGGAAAAATGCCAGCTGAAGTATTGTCTCAAATATTTTCTTTCGTCTTGCAACTTGTCTTGGTTGCAAATTTTGCCTTTCTATTTATTCTGATTATATTTATTGTTTGTTGACTTGACGAATTATGTGAGACAGGAAATGACACTAGATGAGTATGAGAAAGTTAAGGAGGAAAAACGAAAGGCACTGCTTGCATTGAAAAGTGAAGAGAGAAGGGTTGAATTTGATAAAGAGTTCGAGTCCATGCAGCAGCTATCTGTCAAGAAAGGAAATGATGATGTCTTTGTTAAATTGGTAATATATGCAGGTTTTTATCTGCTGTTGTTATTTTCTGTGTCAAGGATTTTTTAGTAATAATGATTGCTTCTTTAGGGTGCTGATAAGGATAATGGCAAAAAGAAGGATATTTCTGAGAGAGAAGAAAGGGCCAAAAAGGTATATTTCATATTAGTTATGTCATTGCGTTGCTCGTCACTGTGAAACCTTACAATCGTCAATGATTTGTTCTTCCAGTCTATGAACATCAATGAGTTTCTGAAGCCTGCTGAGGGTGAAAGGTACTATGGCTCCGGCGGTCGTGGACGTGGAAGGGGTCGCGGGGATCGTGGATCATTTAGGAGTGGTTTCAGTCATGCAGCCATTAATGTGGCGCCTGCCATCCAGGATCCTCAACACTTTCCTACCCTTGGCGTCAAGTAGAGTAATTTGGTGATAGGTTTTTGACAGCTTTTGATCTTTTTTGTTTAATACTTCAATTTAGAGGGACTATGTCAGGATTCAGGATGCATGTCACATTTCCTGTATTCAGGAGGACGCACACTTTTGCTTGTCCAAGATTTCTGTGTTTTCATCCATTTCCTTATACTTCGTTAGGTTTCTGGTCAGTGTCGTGAATCAAAATTTAAACCTAAAATCTCTTACTTCAATGGTGTCTTTATGATTCTTTCCTTCTCTGGCTGAAAACATAGTTGGGAAAATGTTTTCCCTTCAAACCTTTATTTATTGTGAAAGTTCCATCAGCATATTTTCTTTTATTTCCAGATTACTGAAAAGTTTCCTTCAAATAATTACCACTAAGTATTTGCATATTACAACTTCTTTTCGATTAGGCGGGCACTTTATTGAACCATATATGGATCTTGAGTCTATTTTTAATTTCCTATCGTCTTAATAGTCAAAGAAAATACAACTTTTTTATTTAGATGAATAAGTGTAAGATTATTAGTATTTAATTTTTTTTTGTTCGAAGACAAAAATTAAGAAAAGAAATATTTTTTATTAAAAATAATGATTTAGTGTTATTAATTTTCATCAATTTAGGAACAATCCGGTGTTTATATCTATAGGCTTATGTAATACATTATTCTTGCCGTATATAGATTATTCTTAGAAAGGTTTTCTTGGTGTCTTAAGAAAAACAAACGGTTTTCAGTTGAAATAATTAGCTTCATGTTTTTTAGATTAATATAACCTTTTTCATCCTACCGAAGAAAAAACGTTTTTCATGAATATAGTTATATAGGCCTCTCTTTTTTAATCGAATTCAAATTATTCGTCACTTCAATTGTAAATTTTTTTAACACATTCTTCTGAATTTGAATTTGGTATTCTTTAAGATGATATTTGCATCGATCGCGCCTGACCGTGTATTAAGCCATTGATGCTGCTAAAACAAGCAACCTTGGAACTCGGAAAACTACTTTTGGGCCAAGCGTGAGATGTGAGATTTGGTTTATTTAAACACAGCGCTAACATTTTTATGTTAATTTTTATAATAATATAAATATAAAAATATTGTTTTCTAATAAATTAAGTTTTTTAAATATCGGAGCATATTAAATTTATATTAAATAAGAGTACAAGAGATCCTAAATTTAAATTCTAACAAATTTTATTAACTTTTTTTTAAGGAATTGACATGATGAGCTATACTATGAAAAGAAAAGCGTTAAGACTCGCCTAAGAAGTTCAATGATGGTGTTTTTGTTTTCTTTTTCTTTAAATGTTATGATTTGTATCATTGTATGGAATTACTCACATTTATACAATGTCAACTCCAGTGGTTGAGAAGATTTCCAGGTCTGCTGATGCCATGAACACCGAATTCAAATGTCATCTTCTGATTATTTGGCATTTGGACTGTCATAAAAAATAAGATAGTATCAACTACGGTCAATCAATAACCATGACTTTAATGCAATACAGTTAATGAGAGGAGAGAGGAATGCTGGGTTTTCGCTAATTTATATATATATATATATATATATAATATAAAGGTAGAGAGTTGTGCAATATACAATTCACTCATCTCATATTTTTATATAAATTTACTAATATGGACATATGAGTAGAGAGCTCATATTAATATGATTATATATAAATATGAATAAAAGTGAAAATATAAAATATTACATTTATATCATATAGAGTTGTGCAATATACAATTCACTCTTCTCATATTTTTATATAAACTTATTAATATGGATATATGAGTAGAGACTCATATTAACATGCTTATATATAAAAATATAAATGATTGACTCAATTGAATCACAAAATTGAATTGCAATTAGATTTTTAAATCAAAATTGTGAGAATGAAATCAGTCCATATAAATTAATCCTAATCTTTTCGGATCAAAGAGATTTTTTTTTAATTTTCTTCTTGTAGGTAATGCTGGCAGAATCTATTATTCTTTTTAACTTAAATTAACTACTCTTTGATGATAATGATGTTCTTATATGTATTGGATAATTTTATTTTTTGCAGAAGACTTTTAGTTTTTTTTAATCAATATGTTGTTTAAGTCATTAACTTGTTATATTTAAAACATGCACATCACCGATCGAAGACGTTGATTAAATATTCTCTTGCATACAACTCATGTTTACACCGTAGCATGTTTTTATTAAGATATGTGAGGTAAAAGAATGATAAATGAGGATAAGAGGAAAGAGGTTAATTAATTAATTTTGTTTGATTATATTTTTAATTAAAAATAATGAAAAAAAATATTTTCTCTGTTTATCTTTATTTTTTTTATATGTTTATTTTTTAACTCCAAATTAAAAAGTAAAAAAAAGAAAAAAAAGTATTTAAATTACACTCAACAAAAAAATATAATTTCTTTTCCTTTTTTTTATGCAAATAAAATAATTTATTTTACTTTCATTCTCTTCTATTTTTTTCTCTAATTTTTCTTTTCCTCCTAAGTATTGAACCAAACATATCATAAGTTCTAAATAATTATTGTAGATTTAATAGTTCTTTTTCCATAATTAACATGTAAGCAAACAAATGCTAAAGAATCGACGCTTTTCATGTGATAAATTTGCAGTCGTCAGAAAAAAAGCAAGACATGGCGACGTCGCTGAAACATGAGGCAAAACTGAGATAGAACCAAAGAAATCGTGGCATTTTGTGACATCTGTCAAATAAATACGATTTGATCAAAGTTTTTGTCCTCATCACTTTATTAGTTTGTAACCAGGTGTAAGTGCAACAAAGGATTGTGTCATGCATGACATTGAGGAAATTGGATTTAGTAGACTTATTTTCTAAAAAAACGACCAAAGTTAACGACCAGATGTTTTCTCCTACTAATTTTTTATTTATTCATAGGATTCCACAAAATCTACTGTTCTTGTCTTCTGTCCCTGTCCCTTGCCTCTTCTTATGAAAGGACAACACTACTAATGCGAAAGTAATTATAAATTGCTAGAACACACGTTAGCGACTTAATCTAATTCATATTCACTAATTTTAATATATTATTAAAAAAATATATTAAACAAAAAAATAAAACTTATTAAAGAATTCATAAATTTAAAAATGGTAATGATAATAAATTAAAGTAAATTTTAGGTGACACAATATTATCTATTAAATTATTAAACTTGAATAATAAAGTGTAGAACTCTAACAAAATACAAGTCATATATTTTGGAATTGACTATTTTGAAAATTAAAAAAAAATAAAGATTGCTGTTTTAGATTTTAACACTCAATAGTTTATTAAACAATACACTTTAAAATTAATTTCTTCTCAGATAAACACTATTTAAATTTTTTCTTAAGTAATTATATAATTTTAAGATTCTTTTGAATTACTCAATTTGTGTTATGCAAAAAAAAAGCAAAATAAAATCAAATAATAAATTCAAGCATACGTACTATAAAAAATCAAATAAAAATAAAATTTGAAAATAATTCAACAAACTATGAAGTTCAACTAATTTTCTCCAATAACTTCTTAATATAAAAAATAAAATAATGAAAAAATATCCAAATATTATTTAAAAATATGAAAGAAGAAAAACCAAATAAAATTTAGATGAATAAGGATGTCTTGACTTTCAGTATCGAATTCCACTTTCCAAAACCTCGGATTTTTTTCTCCTTTACCTTCAATGAAAGGTGAAAAGAACCCCCATCGGGGAGTGAAATAGAACATGAAACCGTGAGCTCCCAAGTAGTGGGAGGAGAATGTGATCTCTGACCGCGTGCCTGTTGAAAAATGAGCCGGCGACTCATTGATCTTACAAATACTCTATTTTTATACTATTTTTTATATAATCTTATACTGTATATGTAACTCTCCAAATTTTCAATTTTAAAAATATTCTTATAATTAAATTCAAATTTTCTCAAATTTTATCTTCTCATATTTTATCCCCTTAAAAATATCTTTATAAATAAGAAATAAAAATTAAAATTCTAATTATTTTCTAATTAATTTAAATTTGAAAGTTCATTGATTGTTCAATAAACATGGACTATTGAATTATAAATAATCCCTAAGAGTTTGAGCCACAAATTTTTATTCTAAAAATTATGACCAGTCCTAGGTAAGAAAAATTTCTATCCCCGTCTTTCTATGTGTTCTTCAATTCTTCTATCATCCCATGAATTTTATCCGATCTAGGAGAAGAAGAATCACGATCTCAACCAGAGAGGACATCCCCGAAAGATTAGGACAAACCCGACGAATCCAAAGGTATGTTCCTTAGCGAATTCCTCGTACATAAGATGATGCTATGAATCTTGCATATTTGTATGGATTTTTCCCTCGCTTTTCCTAGAGTTTTGTTTATAATTGAGAGGGCATTGAAAGGAGAGTTTTTCCCATTAATCGGCCATGATCGGACTCGAAAACCATAAAAAAATGGCCTAGAAATTCGGCAAAATCGTGCAACGACCGGATCTTGAGGAGACGATAAACACGATCTGCGTTTATCCAATGCGGACCGCATCGACCGGATTATCGTCGTCCATACGGAGCGCGGAGGACGCGTGGCGGTGCAGGGAAAACCCTAGGGACGCGTGGCGGTGCAGGGAAAACCCTAGGGACGCGTGGTCATATGGACCGTGTCCCTCGCACGCGGTTCATGTCTTTCACACACGAGCGCGAAATCAATCGACGCGGGCGCGACATCGACACACTTGTGGCATCGTCGCGGGCGCAGGCCACACATGGAGGACGCGAGTGGCATACGACGTGTACATGGCGGACGCGATATAGGATGCGTGGTGAAGGACAAGATCATCTAACAAGGGCGTGGCAAGTGACACGGGCGTGGAAAGAACGATGCAGACACGACCATCAAACGCGAGGCGCGACGCATAACGCAGGCGAAGCTAACAAGGGCGCGGCGGCGGCGAAAACCCTAGAACCCACATGGTCCTTGTCATCCTGACGCGGTCAATGTTGACCGATGGGATACAAATCATATTTTGACCACACGGCTCGCGTCATAGACTCAGTAAGCATAAACCCAAATCCTTGATTTAATTCTAGATAGAATAAGGACCTTGTCGAGGTAAGAGTGCAAGATTAATAACACAAGTAGGACGCCGACTATTGTTTAGGAGCCGCCAAAGTTAATGAGATAGGGCGGATAGCGTGGCTGCTACCTGATTCTTGTTGTTCAGCTTGCTTTCGCTATTCAAAAAAGAGGATTCACGTACATCCTCCCCTTTTGGGATATTGGCCGTAGTTAGTGCACCACTACTTGAAGTCGACGTACCTAGAAGACTAATGAGCAATTAATTAAATTACTCCAAAGTCATCTGAATACATTAATTGTGATAAGATTTAAGATTGCTAAGGTGATTCATATTAAAGTACTTACACTAATACAAAGATCTTGTATTTCATTATGTCCTAATGTTGTTTCAGGGAAGATGTATAATCCTGATGCTGTTCCAGGATATGTTTACTCTATCTATGTTATGATGTTGTTCCATGACATGAGATACAATTCTGATGTTGTTCTAGGATATTTTTATTCCCTGATGTTGTTTCAGGATAGATGTATTCCTGATATTGTCCTAAGATAAGGATGATTTTACCTGATGTTGTTCCAGGGTAGATGATAGGTATGAACCCCTGATGCTATTCCAGGAGAGTAAAGCTATACCTTTATACTTGGCAGACTTAGATTATATTATTTTACCAATGATCATTATTATAGTACACAAACCTGATTTAACACCATCTTGATTATCATTATTCATGCTAATGGCTATTATTTATCTTATGTACTTGATGCCTTATATATCGAGCATTTTATGCTATATCGTTTCTCCTGTGTTCAATCCATAGGTAACTAGAATGTGATGGATTCCTGATGCTGATGGTGTGCGACGATTGAAGCTCGTGATAGATCATATCTGCACATGAATATTTTTGAAGTCTTCTTTATCATTAGATTTCTCTATTATGAATAATTAAGTTGTATGGTCATCTGCTAAGATATTGAACTCCTTATTGTTGAGAGATATATAGACTCCCAGTTTATTTACCTTCCGCATTTTTATCTATTGAAATTTTTAGTCATCTTAGTCTTATTTCATTTTCTTATATTTATTTCGCAAATATTATTGACTAATCAAAGGGTAACGTTCTCAGGTCCATATTTTACCTGTGGTGGGGTGTGGATTTGGAAGTGTTACAATATAAATAAATTTGAAACTATTTGAAGTGAAATACATATATAACGAGCAAAATTGATGTTTTTTTTACAATTCATAAGTAGGTTTCACTGTTATAAAATAACATCTATTAAGTTCAAACGGGATCCTTTTATGGTCTGTGAATAATTCTTCACAGTTTATGAACTTGAGATCATGATGAAAATTTACTTAATTATAGTGCTCATGAAGCTCCATAATGCTCGCCTAAGAAGGTTCTTTTGATTCTTCTAATTTCAACTTTTTGCATTTATTCTAAGTCTTTGGCTCTTAAAGGAAAATCCATGAATATGAGTAGATCACCCATTTCAAAATAAAATCATGATCAATCTTGTAAAAAATATAATATATGTACTAAACGTAAGTCAAAACTATACGACACGTACGTATTTTTCGCATGCATAATTGACTTTTATACTGGTTATTAGGAATGGAAAACAAAAACATTTTTGTAATAAAAAAAATTCTCAAAATTTTCGGAAGTAATTAAAATTACACATTTTTTTTCTTGGTTGCCAGTTTAGGAAATTGAGGGTAAAAGCAATATTTCTCATGAACTATTTTATCAAAGCGATCTTATAAAAATGTCATTTTGTTGAATATCCATAAATGCATGTTGGAGAAGGTAAAAAGCTTAATATTCAAGTCTAGGGATCCATTAATATTTGGATACTAGAACACATATAAAAATATTGACGATGGATCATTTTCATTCATATTTCTTTTAAGAAAAATAATATTTAGTAAAACAGGTAATAACAATAATATGAAATTGTAATTCTTATAGCTTATACACAATTTGGAATTATTCAATCTTCTATTGTTGGCAGAGTCGGGAACCCAAAAAAGATTTTGGAGAAGTCGAAATATACTAAATAATATTAAAATAAAAGGCAATAATTATATATATATATATATGTATATATATATATATATACTTATATATAAGGTAAATTCGTGCAAAATCGATTAGTATAGTTTTCTCATACTGCTACATAATTTGCATAAAACAAAATTAACAAACATCATTTAAAATTAACTTACTATGAATGCAATTAAATATTGTAGTTTATATGATTAGTTATTTAATTTATCTTTTAGTCATTGTGGTATAGTCTGTATTGTCTTCAACTATACTTATATTTTTAAAACTTTTAAACTATAGTAATTATTTTTTTATAAAATGATAGATAAATACATGAGGTGTTGACAGGTGGCTTCATGGCATGATGCCACATGTTATTGAATAATTAAACTGTAATAATAAGTGTAAGGTTGATGACTATTATCATTACCATGTGTCTTCCTATTATTATTAGGAAACAAAATATAAAATATAATAACAATTCTAAGGGAGGCTACATTAAATCTTATATCTCCTTATTGATACTGTATTGGCAAGTTTTGAAAATATTGCCAGTATGAAATAATTTTTTAAGATAAACCTATAAAAGTAATTCAAGAACGACTAATAAACATAGGACTCCTTGAAAAAAAAAAGAACAATGTTTTATTTCATACTTGCAATTTAATTTGTGTTAGGGACTGGTGAGTTGATAGAGGAGGAGCAGTCTTTATAGATAGTTAGCAAATAAAAAAAAAAGTGTAAGAAGATAATAATGTTGAACGTACTGTTAACTTAGGGACCAAATTAGTTAATTACTAAACTACAACAATTTAATTATAATAGGCATTGGTCCTTGAATAAGTGGTAGGCTGGAGCATGATCCGGACCGACCCGGTTATCCCGATGGGATTTAATCCGGACTTCTGAGAATATTTTCGGTTCGGAACATAATTGGTTGGAGCCGAATCCGATGACTAAAAAATCCGGTCCTATTCGGGTCGGGATCGGGTCCAGATTTAAGAAATCCAAATTTATTTTCGACCCATGATATATAAGTATATTATAAAATATATATCTATGTAATATTTTATATTAACTTTTTTTAAATATTTAACATATAAAATAATTTTATTACTAATGCATAATAAAAAAAGTTTATAGTTATTAATAATTAATATTAATAAATATTATAAATTATAAATTTATTTTTGTATAATAAAAAAATAAAATCATATCAATTGAGTCGTCCCTATTTTATTCTCGATTAAACCGGGATGACCTGATCTCGAACTCGACCGGAATCGGGTCGGGTTCTCATTTCTTGAGACCCGACCAAAACCGGGTCGAGACCGGGTCACCGCTGACCCAGTTCCGAACCTGGTTTTGCTCAGCCATAATAGGTGATCTTATAGGTCACTAAATCTTTAACCTTTTGGGACCAAGATTGATCTTCATAATTTTTTAGGACCGATTTGTAGAGTTCACCCGAGGGATTAAAAAATCGGGTCGGGACCGAGTCACCTCTGATCCATTTTCAAACCTGATTTTGCTCAATCCTAATAGGTGATTTTATAGGTCCCTAAATTTTTAACCTTTTGGGATCAAGATTGATCTTCATAATTTTCTAGGACCGATTTGTAGAGTTCACCCGAGGGACTAAATTATTTTTTTATTGCAAAAACTCTTTTGGGACCTATTATGAAATTTTTGGAATCAAATTTATTGGTCCATAAAACTCCATTTTATTGTAGTGATGTTGTAACCCCCCAACTCTCAAATTCCAAATATACCCTCATAACCAATTTCAATTAGGAATCCAGATTTAATTCTCCAGAATCCCTCATATTAGGCAATTCAAAATCTGAGATATGGTTCATCGAACCTAGACACTTTTCTCTCCTCATGTTTACCCCAGCCGGCCCTAGTTCATCTTTTCCCCATCCCCTCTCATTCAAGGAAGAAGATGATCCCGAGAGAGAAGACAAAGGCGAATCAAGGACAGAGAGCGACGCCAGGAGAAGGATCACCGTAGACGAACGCA
>LTAE01001968.1:12503-32322 GCA_001647135.1 Pontederia paniculata | reverse complement strand
TGTATTCCCAAGAGTCTTGGGAAGTAACTTTGGCAAAATATTAAGTGAGTGCTTTGAGCGATACAAAGCCTTAGTTCCCTTCTGCAATTCGAGTGAAGAATCCAGGATAGAAGGGACCAAGAGTTCTTGAGCGATTTGTAAGAGGTTGTCTCCTTGTCCTCGAGAACAGAAAGGAGAAGTTTGTAAGGGAGCCTTCGCCCTTGAAGAAGGAGTTAGTGATCTCCGGAGATCTCGGGTGCGAGAAGACCGGAGCGGGGACGTAGGATAGGAGTTCGGCCGAACCTCGTCAACAAACCTTGTGTTTGTGTGTTTGTTTGTTTTTCTCTCTACTCTCTTCTTTCTGCTTGTTTATATTTGCATGTGTAAGCTTCCGCTAATATAACTCATCTATTATAACGAAAAAGAGAGAAAGATTTTAATACACCAATTCACCCCCCCTCCTCTTTGTGCCATTCCGATCCTACAACGACAGGCTCATATATCGTGAGCGAGAATACAACTATTAAGAATTCTGGTTCATTACACAGAATGAAGAGCCATGTACAATAAGAATAGTGATCAATCGTGTGTTGTATTCATTTGCCTTATGTTTCACCGTGTTGCCTTTAAGTATACCCGCGCCCCTATCTTTAACTTTCACTCCTTTCAAATTTTGTTTTCTCTCTCAATCCATACGCATGGTGTCTTTCAACTTTTATCTTGTTTAGCTTGATTTTTTTAGTCTTTACTTTGGGATTTTAACAATTGACGATGTCTTATTTAACAATTTCACAATATGTCACATATCAATATAACAAATAGAAATAAATCATGAAATTCCTGATATAATTATACATTATAAAGACATTGTAATACAAATATGCTTCGTATATGTAGATAACAAAAATATTGAATTTCATTTAGACATAAACATTTAATATAGAGAACATATACAAAATAATCAATTTTAATAGATAAATTGAACATCATCATACAAATTATCAATTTTAACATTTGGACAAATTTGATACATTGTCAATCTAAAATATGTAATTAAATCTGCATATATCTAATTTGATTAAGTATAATTTTATAATTTTCCTTCAAAGCAGAATTCTAAAGGATTTACATATAAAATTCACATATTTTATCCCCAAGCCTTTCTTTATCTCGATATATCATATAATACTTTATTAATTTCATGTCTAATATTTTGATAGTTGAATTTTAAATCATTCATTACTTCCTCTAGTCTCATCTTTTTTAGGCAATTACAAGTTCCACCAAAAGCTCACTTAACTAGTTAACTACTCTATAAATTTAATATCCTACTTTAATCCATACAATTTATGTTAATCTCGTAAACATTTAAGCATGCAAATGAAAGCACATATTCGAAATGCATTAAAATTCATGATAAAAATTCTAAACATTGCATTCCTCTAACATAGCATATCCTTAAAGTATGATTCTTGTATGTACCATTTTGTCAATCTAATAATTTTTAGCTTTCTTCATCATTCTTCCTCTCCACTTGTCCCCGCTGCTCATCCTTTTCGGTGTACGGTGTAGTTGATTTTCTCTGTACCAAATTGGCGCATGATGTGAAAAGAGGAATATCAAAAGATGAAACTTGTCTTTTGGCACAAATGGTATCAAGATATATTTCTTTGATATTAGTTTGTTTCAAAAATTGTGTGAGAGAGAAAGAAGAAATCACATACAGAAGAGGATATCAAGATCTAACGAGATTCATCCCTAATTGCCACTGCGTCCTTGGATAGAAATAAATATTTATTTAAAGTTGGAGAACTACAAACAAAATATCACTCGAGCCACTCATAGGGAGGGTCATTAAGGATTCCCAAGACCCTCACTTGATCTCCATATGGGTGGCACGAGTCACCTAGATGAGAATTACATACGGGGATATAATTAATGTTATATCTCTCCCTTATTTATAATCTCTTACATTTCAAAATTCTACATCAATTAAAAAATCTCAAATCTAAAAGATAAACAAAATTATAATAAAATAGGAAAATAATATACTAAATAAATGGACTATAAATTCTCACTCTAAATTTAAATTTTTACAAAAAAGTTAAAAACTGTAACAACTTTACTTTGCTTTCAGAGAGAGAGAGAGAGAGAGAGAGAGAGAGAGAGAGAGAGATGTGAGGTGAGAGTGGAATTGGGGTGGGGTTAACAACCGACCATTCTTTTATTTTCTCCTTTCTGCATTTGATCCGGTTGTCACAAATAGAATATGAGATAATTTGTTCTAAGAATTATTTTGAGATGAATGTCAATATAACATTGTCTTCCTAGCAATGGAAGAATGATTAGTTGATTACATCCATTAAGGTTGGTTTGGTTGAGGGTAAACGAGAGAAATGAAATAAGATTAATAATTTAAACTAGTTTAATGTCATTCTAATAGAGAAAAATGGAAGGAAATATTTCATCCAATAAAAAAAATAATATATTTAATACATATTTTTTTTAAATATTATTTAGTTAATTTTTAAATATATTTGATAATATGTTCGTTCAAATAAATTTATCACTTAAAATTTCATTCTCTTCATTTATTTTAATTATATTATCCAAACAAAATTATTTATTTTTTCTATTTACTTTAACAATGTTTCCTTTTTCTTTCATCACATTCTCTTTCCTTTAAGATAGTTGATGGATAATAGCATTATTTTAGAATTAATTGAAACTAATAATTTTGAATTTAACTTTTGAAATTACGAATCTAATTAATATTTATTTTATTCTAATATTGAAATAGTCATTAAGAAATATCGTAATGTTAATTGTGTGCTAAATGTAATGACACATCCTTGCTTGCTTGCGTCACTTTCGGACGGTAGTGACGTGCAATAATGAGGACATTTAAAACATGCCTATTTTTTTAATTTCATCATTAAAATTTATTTAGATTTTGTTGTCTTTCTTATTTTACTTCTATCATTATAGAGGGATTTAAATCTATTCAAATCTAAAAATTTAAAAAGCATGAATCTTTTTCAACATGTCTCACATGGAGTTTGATTTTGTGACATATTTTTTATATAAGAACGTGATTGTATCATATTTAAATTTGAATGGACACACTCTTGTCCATTTCCAAATATTGCAATTATATACATTTTAATCATTAAAGTGAGTTCTTATATTATTTTCTAAATGACTAATATACAAAATACAATAATATTAAATTAAAAAATAATAAATATATAATATTTTTTCCGATTACAAATATATAATTAGCTTTAATGATGAAATATGAGAAATTCCTAAATCTGCTAATTGATAAAGAAAGATATTTGTAATTATTTACAATGACTACAATAAAATTTACTTGTTCAGGTTAGAATGAAGCGGTCTCCGATCGAATTGTTATCAATTAATATTTTCAAATATATCATTTATTACTTCATTCAATTTCAATACAACCTTTTATTTCCAAATTATAAAATTTCCAACTAAACAAAATAGCAACTCAAAGAAATTCCAGGGAGTCTTGATATTATTTTTCATCCACCAAACGAAAAGACACATCTTTTAAAATCAAAAGAATGCATTTTTTTATAACGAAATTCATATAATTTATCACTTAAAAGAAATTACTTATTTATGACAAACATATGATAAATATGTTTCCTAAATAAAGATAACGCGTTTCTCACATTTGGAGAAATGCTGCCTACTGCCGACCCAGACACTTATTTTCTATAATTATTAAAAAAACATATTGCGACCATAGAGTGTTTTCATAATATCATTTAATCGTTCGTCTTCTATTAAAACCATTAAGTGCATGCATGGTTCTTGTTATATATCCAATTGAACTAATGTTTATACTTCATATTATGGTAAATATTATAACAAAAATCAAACTTACACTTTATTACAATATTTAGTCTGAACTTCTATTTTTGTGTAAAAACATTATTTTTTAATAATTGCAATCATAACCTTTTGTATAGTTGGTTAAAAGTTGTTAAATGACAACTTGATGATTGACACACATATAATAAATATGGGGAAAAGGATAGTGTTGTGCATGGGTGTGCTATACTAATGTTGCACTGCATGAGAGCCGCACGATTAAAAACATTAATTTTCAAATAATTGCAATCATAACCTTTTGTACAATTGGTTAAAAATTGTTAAATGACAACTTGATGATTGACACACATATAATTAAATATAGGGAAATTGATAATGTTGCACGACATGAGAGCCGCACAATTAAAAATGAGATTGCATCGACGATAAATCTAAGAGGATCAACTATTAGATCAACAAGTGAACGGTGAAGATAATATCACCATTGTCATTTACCCTAAAACCTTATCATCCCAAGCCACTGCGGTATTTGTTGTAATACCCAACATTTTATAAAGTAGAAAATAAAAATAAAATAATAAGTTGGAGGTTGGGTCATAATATAAATAGACTCTTTAAGAGGACAAGAGAAATCTTTTGACTTTTCTCTTCAAAACTCTAGCCGTGAGGAATTATTCTTCTCTTTTCCCTCATCAAGAAAAAAAGTAAGATCTAAAAGAACTTAAAAACTCTGTTGTGGTTTTTCCTCTCCCTATTCCCCTAAATTTGTGTTACGCTCTTAGGAGATTGTGAAGGGGAAGAACGTGATAGAGATTCAGAAAATTGAGGAAGAAGAGCTAGGGCACGAAGAAGAACAAGGGAAAATCCTGCAAACAAGGTATATAGCATGACAGATCCCTTTTAGAATGAGTTTTCATGATAGAACTACGTTTTCTTATGATAATATGACGAATTCTATATGATGATTATGTCATGTGATTCTGATTTTCGTTCCCCATGATTAATATGTGATGTTTATACCCTAGAAAGACTTTATTCTCTACATGACGTGAATTGGTTAGAGATATAATTGTATATGGATGTAAGATGTATATGATGTAGATTTTAAGGCAGAAAACTGTAGAAAATGAAGGGTTATCGATTCCCATATAATGATATGCTATTAAGAAAGATCCTCGAACTATTCAGGAGACGAAAATGGGCGAAATTCGCCTAGAAATCCTTGGTCACGACTGTGACGGGCATGTCATGGGCCGTGATAGAGGCAGTCGAAGAAGACAGACCTTCGGTCACGGCCGTGACCAACTAGTCATGGGCTGTGACAATAGATGATAGGAAAATAAGCTTTCGGTCATGGCAGTGATTACTTCATCACGGGCCGTGACATCAAGTCGTGAGCATAAGTCACGAACCATGACTTTCAATGGAAAAAGGTGACCGTTCAGTCATGACCATGATGGATGTCACAGGTCGTGACGAAATTGAGAATTTACGATGCCTTCAGTCACGGACGTGACATGATTGTCATGGACCGTGACCATGTAACTGAAGATCCGACTTTGGTCATGGCCGTGACAAGTTTGTCACGGGTCGTGACGATGTTGAATGAAACACTACTATTTTCCATGTTCAATTCATGTCAAATCTTTTCTATTCTAAGTATAGATGGTGTGGAATTCTTCTGTAATCCTAAGGACTAACATGTGGACAAGATAAAGGGTTAACCATCTTCACAAAATTAATGATGAGGCCGTGATGCATTGAATGTTTAGGAGCGATAGAGTTAATAATGATGAGGGACTGGTAGATCAGCTGCTACCTAGTTCCCCCTTCTCCCACCTTTCAACAAATGGATTTCTCGAGCATCCTTTTCGGTCGTGGCCTGTGCACCACCACTGACCCATTGGCGAAGCCTCTAAAGACTCATGCCACTCAAATAACAACAAAGAAACCCTCAAAGTCACCTCAAAGTCACTAATAGGATAAGAAGAACTTAAGAAGATAATCACTTGTCTTAATACTTGCATTGAGCATATTGTATTAGCTGTTAAGGAATGATGTTTATGTATTGAATATATATGCTAAGCATAGAGAAAGTTTAATGATGAATCTTATGTTTATGATGAAAGAATTCAATGGTGATGAATGATGGCAGAGGTGTAAAAGATAACATCGTGCACGAAAAGTATGTTATGAAGAAAGATGATGTATGAAAGAAGGTACATGAAAGGTATATGTGATATTATATGATGATCCTTATTATGAATAATAATGTTAATTATGATGATGTATTTATGTTCATGCTTTTGATTTTATCATGAAAAATTACTTTTCTATTATGCCATACATATCTAAGCTTCATAGCTCATGGTGGATTTATTTTTCCGCTGCTTTGGATCTGTAGGTCAGTGACCCAAGATGGCATGGTTACTGGTGGTGCTACTGGCGACAGGTGTTCGTGATGATGCTGCTTGCACATGAGTAGTGGTCCATAGTATGATGTCTGTCAATGTAGTTTTTTTTTATTCAGTTGTAATAAGGAAAGAAACTATTATGTGATGTAAGACTATGAGACTTTATGTCAGGTAAGCTTTCCGCATTTATGTTTTATGAAAAGAGTTATGAAGTGTTATGGTTTATTTATGTATTCCGCATTTAGTTGACCAATCTTAGTGTCAACCTTAGAGTCAATGAATAGTATGATGTGTAGCACACTCAGGAGGGCATTCTGCCACGTAGCGGGGTGGTCTTCTAGGGCGTTATAGTTATGATATGAGAGCCTAAAGTCGGGACTCTTTTGATGTCCCCATTGTAGTTAGAGTCTCATGTGCAAAGCATCACGAACCATCGCAGCACCAACCAGAAGTAAGTTCCTTATTGTAAGGCATTTTCATTGTTATGACTGATATGGTTGTGTTATGGTATGTATTAGATGCCTCCCAGACGTGTTGCTAACCGGCGGCCAAGAACCAACCAAGTGGAGGATGAGGCTCAGAGTGAAGCCCAAGATAACATAGCCCCAGTCATTCAAGGATAGCAGCAAGCTATAAGCAATCAAAGGCAACAACAAGTCTTTGGGAATCAAGCACAACAATAGACCCAAGGAACCAAGGATTTCTAGCATTTCCTTAAGTTTTTGCCGCCGGAGTTTAAGGGTACTGAAGGTGTAGTTGAGGCGAAACGTTGGCTGATATCAATGGAAGAGCTTTTCGCACTTATGCAGTGTGTGGAGGACAGGAAAGTCCTATATGCCACGCATCGCTTGGTAAAGGATGCGAAAGATTGGTGGTGGACCACCAAAGCCACCAATTTTCCTGACCAAAAGGTGATTGCCTGGAAGGAATTCAAGAAAGCATTCGAGACACGGTACTCCACTGTCTACCAGCGTAGTCAGAACAACGTGAATTCTTGGAATTGCAACAAGGGAATAAGACTATAGAAGATTATCACAATGAGTTCGTCTGACTAGAGAGGTTCTACAAGCTGAAACATGATGAAGAGAAAGAGCAGACCATTTTGTTCAGGATCTGAATCCAAAACTTCGGACCCTAACTATGGCAGGCAACTATAGAACCCTTAGCTCAGCTTCTGAATTGGCTGGGCGGATGGAGAAAGATGCGATCGAACAACGCAAAGAAGCTAAGGGGAAGGCCCCAATGCACCAACCTATGCAAAATAGACCAAAATGGGATCAACATCGTCAACACTACAACATGCGCGACAATCGCAGGGATAATCGGGCAAGGCCCTATGTTGCTCACAACGTCCCTCCACCACGGCAGTAGTCCCAGCCAACTTAGGAGATTTGCAAGAATTGCGGACGCTATCATTAGGGTGAATGCCGGATGAAGACTGGAGCTTGCATCCACTTCGGAAAGTTTGGGCATTACAATAGAGATTTCCCAGACAAGAAGAAGGAAGACCAGAACCCGAGAGCTGCAGGAGGTGCCAATAGAGCTATACGAGACAGAGCTTACAACATGGAGGCTGGTGCAGCTAATAACAACAATGATGATGTTATCAGAGGTACTATATCTCTAGCTGGACTATCTATCTTTGTATTGTTTGATTCGGGTCCCATGCACTCATTCATATCTCATGACTGTGCTTCTGCTTTGAATTTTCTGCTGCATGATAGTAGTCACACCATGAATATCACCATACCCATGGGCTCCCTGCAAGCCACTAAGTATATTTCAAATGTGCCAATTACGGTGGAAGGAAAGGAGTATCCCGCAGGTCTAATTGTCCTTCTCATGAAAGACTATGATATCATCTTAGGCATGGACTAGTTGTCCTACCATGATGTACTATTGTTATGCAAGAAGAAGAAAGTTATCATTGGTCCTCGTAATGGCCCACAAGCAGTAGTCAGAGGTAGATCATCAGAGGAAGGCAAAATACTGGTGTCAGCGATGCAAGCTCACCGAATGCTGGAAAAAGGATGTAGAGGATACTTGGCTAGTGTTATCAGTACTGAGTCCAAGGAGAAGGATCCCTAGAATCTAGAGGTTGTCCGAGATTTCCCAAATGTGTTTCCAGAAGACATCTCGGGATTGCCCCCACAGCGAGAGGTGGACTTCAGGATTGAATTGCTACCAGGGACGACTCCTATTTCTAAAGCACCATATCAAATGGCACCAGTCGAAATGCAAGAATTGAAGAAGCAGCTGCAGGAGTTATTGTATAAAGGATTCATCAGACCGAGTGTCTCAGCATGGGGCGCTCCGGTGTTGTTTGTGAAGAAGGATGACTCCCTCAGGTTGTGCATCAACTACATGATGCACAACAAAGCAACAGTGAAAAGCAAATATCCTCTCCCAAGGATTGACGATCTTTTTGACCAACTCTCGAGGGCAACAATTTTCTCCAAGATCGATCTGAGGAGCGGTTACCATCAACTCAAGGTTGCTAAGGAGGATATACCTAAGACTACTTTTCGATCTAAGTATGAGCATTATGAGTTCCTAGTAATGCCATTTGGGTTGACAAATGTACCTGCAACATTCATGAATTTAATGAATACGGTGTTCAGACCATATTTGGATCAGTTCTTTATCGTCTTTGTTGACGATATCTTGATCTTTTCGGCAAACCCAGAGGATCACAAGGAACACCTTAGGATTGTGCTAGAAACTTTGAGGCAACACCAATTATATGCAAAATTGTCCAAGTGCAAATTTTGGTTGGACAAGATAATGTTCCTTGGGCACATAGTGTCTAAGCAGGGAAATGCGGTGGACCCTGCTAAGGTTGAAACAATCTCTAACTGGGCATAGCTAAAGAATGTGGGATAAATTCGTAGCTTTTTGGGATTTGCAGGATACTATAGAAGATTTATCAAGGATTTCTTCAAGATAGTATCGCCCCCTCACGAACCTGACAAGGAAGGATACAAGTTCATATGGTCCCAAAGTGTAAGCAGAGTTTTTAGGAGTTGAAGACTCGACTAACAACTACACCAATACTCACCATTCCTTCTAGAAGTTGTGGGTATGTAGTGTACAATGATGCATGTGGCACAGGTCTTAGTTGTGTACTCATGCAAAATGACAAGGTAGTGGCTTATACATCCAGACAGCTCAAAAATCATGAAGTCAACTATCCCACACATGATCTGGAGTTAGCAGTAGTAGTGTTTGTCCTAAAAATTTGGATACACTACTTGTACGGTGAAACTTTTGAAGTCTTCACTAATCACAAGAGCCTGAAGTTCATTTTCACACAGAAGGACTTGAACATGAGACGACGCAGGTGGATGGAGTTTGTAAAAGACTATGAATTTGTCATAGGATATCATCCAGGGGAAGCCAACTCAGTTGTAGATGCATTAAGCATGAAGTGGGAAGGAACACTAGCTTGCCCGAGGGTACATAAATTGAATCAAATGAAGAATCTTTTCTAGTGGAATCTGAGACTTAGTAGAACAGGTGCAATGTTGATGGTCTACCAGGTGCAAGTGAGTTTAGTGAATATGATTATCATTGCTCAAGCGGCAGATCCATAATATAGACACATGATCAAGAGGTGCAGTAAGGAAGCTGAAGATTTTGTTATGTCTGTGGATGGAGGAATTAGGTACAAAGGCATATTGTGGGTTCCTAATGATACTTCACTTAGGAGGGAGGTGCTTGATGAGTGTCACAAGTCTAAATTTACCATTCACTCAGGGAGTACCAAAATGCACAAAGACTTGCAAAGGACCTTATGGTGGAATGATATGAAGAGAGAAATAGCTGAATATGTATCTAGATGCATTGTATGTTAGCAGGTAAAAATTGAACACTAGAGGCCATATGGTATGCTCAAATCCTTGAGCATTTCGGAGTGGAAGTGGGAGCATATTGCAATGGATTTTGTGACAAGCCTACCCAAGAAAAAAATGGGACATGATGCTATATAGGTATTTGTAAACAGACTGACCAAGTATGCTCACTTCCTCCCTATTAGATGGAAGCAGTTAGTACAAAGTCTGATGTACCTATATATCAGAGAGATCATCAGACTACATGGGATTCCTGTATTTATTGTGTTAGATAGGGATCCCATATTCACAACAAGGTTTTGGAGGAGTTTTCAAGACTCCTTTGGGACCAAGCTGAATTATAGCATTGCATTTCATCCACAGACAGATGGACAATCAGAAAGAACAATCCAAACATTGGAAGACATGCTCAGGGCATGTGCGCTGGATTGACATGGTAGCTGGGATAATCACCTACCATTGATAGAGTTTTACAACAACAGGTCTCTCTAGCATAGGCATGACACCTTTTGAAGCACTATATGAAGGCCATGTCGCTCACCGACATGTTGGAGTGAGGTGAGTGAACGAAAGCTATTGGGCCCATAATGATCGGNAACAACAGGTCTCTCTAGCATAGGCATGACACCTTTTGAAGCACTATATGAAGGCCATGTCGCTCACCGACATGTTGGAGTGAGGTGAGTGAACGAAAGCTATTGGGCCCATAATGATATAGGAATATGCAGACAAAGTTGATTTGATCGGGAAGAGGATGAAAGTTGCACAGAGTCGCCAGAAGACCTATGCAGACAAGAGACGTCGGGAACAAATTTTCAGAGTTGGAGATAAAGTCATGCTGAAAGTATCACCAACTAAAGACATCATGAGGTTTAGTAAAAGAGGTAAGCTAAGACCTCTTTATGTAGGCCCTTTTGAGGTGCTGGAGTTGATTGGCGAAGGAGCATGTAGATTGGCACTACCTCCTTCTTATGGGCGAGTGCATAATGTCTTTAATGTATCCATGCTGAGGAAGAACAAGAATGATGACTCCACTTTAATTCGGATGGAAGGACCGAATCTGAAGGATGACCTCACTTATGAAGAACAACCTGTGAAGATCTTGGAATGACAACTTCAACGCCAAGGTAATAAGAAAGTGGCATTAGTCAAGGAAGCATGGAGTCGCCATCAGGAAAGTGAAGCAACCTGGGAGTTGGAGTCAGAAATGCGTAAGGAGTTTCCCACAATGTTTGGTAAGCTTCTATCTTCGTTTTGAATTCGAGGACAAATTCATTTTTTAAGAGGGTTATAATGTAATACCCAACATTTTATAAAGTAGGAAATAAAAATAAAATAATAAGTTGGAGGTTGAGCCATACTATAAATAGACCCCTTAAGAGGACAAGAGAAACCTTTTGGATTTTCTTTTCAAAACCCTAGCTGTCAGGAATTATTCTTCTATTTTCCCTCATCAAGAAGAAAGCTAAGATCTAAAAGAACTTAAAAACTCTGTTGTTTTGCTCTCCCTATCCCCCTAAATCTGTATTATGACCTTAGGAGTTTTTGAAGGGGAAGAACGTGATAGAGATTCACAAAATTGAGGAAGAAGAACTAGGGCACGAAGAAGAACAATGGAAAATCCTACAAACAAGGTATGTAACATGGCGGATCCCTTTAGAATGGATTTTCATGATAGATCAATGCATGCTACGTTTTCTTATGATATTATGACAAATTCTATATGATGATCATATGTCATGTGATTCTGGTTTTTATTCCCCATGATGAATATGTGATGTTTATACCCTAGAAAGGCTTTATTCTCTACATGATGTGAATTGACTAGAGATAGATTTGTATATGGATGTAAGATTTATATGATGTAGATTTTAAGATAGAAAACTATAGAAAATGTATGTTTATCAGTTCCCATATAATGATAAGCCTATAAGAAAGATCCTGAATTGTTCAGAAGACAAAAAGGGGCGAAATTCGCCCAGAATCCTCGGTCGCGGCCATGACGGGCATGTCACAGGCCGTGACAGAGGCAGTCGAAGAAGACAGACCTTCGGTCACGACCGTGACCAACTGGTCACGAGCTGTGACAATAGATGACAAGAAAATTAGCTTCAATCATGACCATGATGACTTCATCACGGGCCGTGACATCAAGTCATGAGCATAAGTCACGAACCATGACTTTCAATGGAAAAAGGTGAGCGTTCGGTGACAACCGTGATGGATATGTCACGGGTTGTGACGAAATTGAGAATTTACAATGCCTTCCGTCACGGATGTGACATGATTGTCACGGACCGTGACCATGTAACTGAAGATCCAACTTCGATCACGTCCGTGACAAGTTTGTCACAGACCGTGATGATGTTTAATGAAACAAGTGACCATTCCATCACAGCCATGATGAAGTCTTCACGGGCCGTGACATGACAGTCACGGGTCGTGACCACTATTTTACAGGTTCAGTTCATGTAAAATCTTTTCTATCCGAAGTATAGATGGTGTGGAATTCTTCTGTAATCCTAAAGATTAACATGTAGACAAGATAAAGGGTTAACCATCTTCACAAAATTAATGATGAGGTCGTCATGCATTGAATGTTTGGGAGCAACAGAGTTAATGATGATGAGGGACTGGTAGATCAGCTACTACCTAGTTCCTGTTTCCTAGCCTTCTCCCCGCCTTACAACAAATGGATTTCTCGAGCATCCTTTTCGGTCGTGGCATGTGCACCACCACTGACCTATTGGCGAAGCCTCTAAAGACTCATGAGCCACTCAAAGTCACAACAAAGCAACCCTCAAAGTCACCTCAAAGTCACTAATGAGATAAGAAGAACTTGAAGATAATCACTTGGCTTAATACTTGCATTGAGCGTATTGCATTAGCTGTTAAGGAATCATGTTTATGTGTTGAATATATATGCTAAGCATAGAGAAAGTTTAATGATGGATGCAATGTTTATGATGAAAGAATTAAATGATGATGAATGATGACAGAGGTGTAAAAGATACCCTCGTGCAAGAAAAGTATGTTATGATGAAAGATGATGTATGAAAGAAGGTACAAGAAACATATATGTGATATTATATGATGATCCTTATGTGTTATGAATAATGATGTTAACTAAGATGATGTAGTTATGTTTTTTTGATTTTATCATGAAAAATTACCTTTCTAATGTGCCATACATATCTGAGCTTCATAGCTCACGGTGGATTTATTTTTCCCCTGCTTTGGATCCTGCAGGCCAGTGATCTAAGATGCCCTGGTTACTGGTGGTGCTAGTGGCGACAGGTGTTCGTGATGATGCTGCTTGCACATGAGTAGTGGCCCATAATATGATGTGTGTCAATCTAGTCTCTTTTATTCAGTTGTAATAAGGAAAGAAACTATTATGTGATGTAAGACTATGAGACTTTATGTCATGAAGTTCTCCGCATTTATGTTTTATGAAAAAGATTATGAAGAGTCATGGTTTATTTGTTTATGTATTTCGCGTTTAGTTGATTAGTCTTAGTGTCAACCTTAGAGTCAAAGAATAGTATAATGTGTAGCACACTCAGGAGGGCATTTTGCTATGTGGCGGGGTGGTCTTCTGGGGGCGTTACATTTGTATTGTGCTTTTCTCTCTCATCAGTGCGAGTAGTGCATCGGTGAACACCACAATGACCTCCACATCTCACTCTCTATTCTCTCAAGAAATCACCTTGGCGATGTGAAGCCCCCTCTCCAATGACTGATAGAAAGGTTTGCCTTACACACACTAGCTCGCTTTCCTCTCTATCGGAAAAAGACCTTCTCATTCCCATGCGCCTTGATAGATCTCTCTCCCTCTAGAGACATGCAAGGTCTCCTTCCCTCTCTCCTACCTGTTAGGTATCTCTCTTTTTAATGACCTGCAAGGTCTTTATTCCTCTCCAGCATTTTGTGGTACGTCTCTCTTTATGGCTCTTTGTGTCTCTTGCTCTCTCTCTCTCTCTCTCTCTCTCTCTCCTCTCTCTCTACAACCTTCTTCCCTCTCTTTCTTATGCAACATGTCTTTATGTTTCTCTTTGTTGTAATCTCTCAAATTCTTTGCAGCAACTTTGTTTTGAAATTCTGAGTTTTTTTCTTAGATAGCAAGAGCATTTGCTATATATATTTTCTTGCTACTATTTTTTTTATTTTTTCTTATTTTAAATCTTAGAAGCGTTCCCATTTTTTTATTACTTTATTAATTTTTTTCTCATACAAATTCATATTCTCATTTGCCCAATTAAATTTGATAAAAATATATTGTTGTACCAAAAAGTTTTTAAGCAACAACATCCCTAATAGATCCTTGAGAAGCATGTCAAGTTAATTTTTTTAGCAACTAATGTTCCAACCTCTAGTTAATATGTTGTTTTGAGGTTTTCTTGTTCTTGAAAATAAGTGCTATCTTGTTTCCATTGGATCCAAATTTTGAAGAGATGGCTAATAGGTTGAATTTTTTTTCTAGAGTTCAATGTTGGAAGTAAATAGTGTTTATATTAAACTCCAGTTCGCTTTTGATTTTCTTACAATTTTAATTGCCTTTGTAACATGCAATTTGTTGAAGAGATGGAAGAGATTAACACATATGTGAAAATTGAAGATGCAAATAACTTATATCCACAAGGTCAATGCATTAAAGAATTAGTGGGCATGCAAGAAAGGTGTACATTATAGCCATTTAAATTGTTAGATATTGAAAACCATATTTGTTCTTATATTAAACATTGTTACAATAGCATGTACATTCTTGAAGATGTTAATGATCACATGCAAGTTGAAGATGAAACCAATGAGAATGAAATTGAAGCTCAAAAGCCATATATTGGCATGATCTTTGACACTAAAGATGATGCATATGCTTTCTAGAATATGTATGTTAAATTAGTTGGATTTTCTATAGGAGAGTTATTTTAATAAGTCTAGACAAACTAAAAATATATAAAAGAAAGTTTGTTTTTTTTTCTAAAGAAGCGCTCAAAGATCTTAATAGAAAACAAGGTTTGGGTAAGAATGTGAAACGAAGAAGAGATCTTAGATATAATTGACATGCTTGTTTATTAATCGGTGTAACCAGCGATAACAAGCGGGAAGTAAATGAATTTCATGAGCAGCATGCACATGCCTTGCTTACACCTTCAAAGGTATCCCCATTACATTCTAATAATAAGTTATTAGCATATTACAACGGTTTCATGACAATATTAAATGATTGTCGACTTGGCCCATCAATGATATCTAGAGTTCTGAATTTTTTTGGTGAGCCAACAACCACAACTCAAAGATGTATTGACCATCTGAAATCTACAAGAAAAAATAACATGGGTAATGAATACATGAATGTGATAACATACTTTCAAAATAAGAAAGCAAATGATGAAGCCTTTTTTTTTTTCAAGTGGGAGTTAGATGAAAATCATCGTGCGAGAAGTTTCTTTTGGGCAGATGGTAGAGAAAGGGACAATTATATGATATTTGGAGATGTTATTAGTTTTGATACAACATATAAGACTAATAAGTCTTGCATGTCATTTGCTCCTTTTACCAGAGTAAATCACAATAGGTAGTCAACCTTATTTGTATGTGCATTGTTGGCTAATGAAAGTGAAGAGACCTTTATTTGGCTGTTTGAAACATGATTGGAGTGCATAAAGAGAAAACATCCAATGTTCATTATCACTGACCAAGATATTGCTATGAAAAATGCTATTAGTAAAGTATTTCCAAACACACGACATAGATATTGCATTTGGCACATTAAAAAGAATGCATTAACTAATCTTCGAGATTTATATTCACGAGGTAGCTTTGAATAAGACTATAACAAATGGGTTCAATTGCTGCACTATTGAAGAGTTTGGATGCAAATGGCACTTATTATAGGAAAAATATGAAATTGGTGATGATCATTGGTTAGATAAAATGTATAAGAAGCGCCACTATTGGGTGTCATTATATTTGGCTAACGTTTTCTTTGCAGGCATGTCTACTACAAAAAGATAAGAAAGTATTAATTAATTTTTTGATGGTTTTGTGAAGTCAAACATGTCTTTGACTGATTTAGGGTTCCAATATGATCAAGCGCTCTCTACTCGCTGTGAGGTTGATAATCGGGAAGACTTCAAAACATTGAACTCTAAGCCTATTTTAACATCAAGAAATCCATTAAAAGTCAAGCAGGGAAAATATACACAAAGTACATTTTCTATATACCAAGAAGAGTTAAAAAATATTAATGATTGCATGGCACGAAAAATCTCCAAAGTTGGCACGAAAGTTTTATACTCCGTTTATACGATGGGGACAAAAGATAGGCAAAGAAATATTGTGTACTTTAATAACAATCAAAATATCTCAATAAGTTGTTCATGTCAAAAGTTTTAGCAATATGGAATATTATGTAATATTCTATAGGCATATTCTACATGTTCTCAACAAGAAAGCAGTTACAAGTATTCTTGAGAAATACATTCTCTGTCGATGGACAATTGATGCTCGATACTCAAAGGTGCACATATTTCCTAGTACACTTCTATAAACGAACAAAATATTATCAGTCCCTTACAGAAATGGACTTGGCATGTTAATTTGTGGAAACTTACTAAATTGGTTTTGCATTCGTCTACTCCTCTAGATATTGAGATATCATATGTAGTTGAATGTATCCAAAAGTTGACATCTAAGAAAAATGATCATAGATGTTACTGCAACTAAGAAACATTTCAAGGACATTCCTATTGTGTCAAATCACAAATCAAGGACATGAGTTGATAATATATGACCCACAGTGTGTAAGATCCAAAGGTAGACCTAAGAAATTAGGAAGAATGAAATCTGGGTCGAAATCTCTATGCCACAAAATGAATTTAGGAAGAGGACATGTAGTAAGTGCAGGAAAATTGGTCATAATAAAACTACTTGTGCCTTGTCTTAGGTAAAATATTCAACTAGTTTCTTTAGATTTAAAAGTTTATAAAACTGACCTTATTTTATTTATCTCATTAGTCTCTCTTTATGTGAATAGAGCAACAAGTTGTTAGATGATTGCAGGAAGGATATTGTAGTTAGTGAAAAGATAAGTACCTGATAAGTATAGAAATAATTTTATAGTTCATTTGTAGATGTGTCTAATTTTATCTCTTTGCTGTTGTGTCTAATTTCTTGATTCATGATTTGATCATATACTATAACTTTTACTAGAAATCATATTGATTCTTGTAGTTGTTATTTTCAAATTATTTGCAACTTTTCTTGGCAATAAGTGTTGTGTATAAATTCTTCTAAGTAGTGAATTTTCTATAAATAGATCTAATTTTATATTTTGTTTAGCTTGTTTTTGAATTTTTTCTATGCAATGATAAATTATTTTTCTCATCACTCTTATGGTGTCTTAACTCCTATGTTGATGATGTGTTTTTACCAGGTTTAAATTTTGGACAAAAACCCAACTTTTGGCCGGAAGCATGAAATGGACTAGCAAAGAGATGCAACCGACAATTAAAGACTTTTTATTAATGAAAAATATAGTCTTGTTAAAACTTGGGTTGCTTTTGCAGGAAAAGTGTATATCATGATGTAAATACTTTTGGAGTACGAAATGGGTTATCACATTGTAAATTCGGGTACAAAGTGAACACTCTACTTTAGTTGAAAAGTATGCTTCACTTTTGAACATCAATCCATCAACTTGTTGGAGGATTCTAATTTAGTGTATCATCTTATAAACATTTGATATTAGTACTTTTTCTAAAAATCTATATTATCTCAATGTAATCTTATTAGATTCAATCAAAAAATTGTATCATCTCATTAGAATTATTTGGTTCTGGTTTTTAAGCAGTCCTTTATGCTTTTCATATAGGTAGGAACGCTTATGTGGCAACATATGGACATTTATTGTATCAATATTTATTTTCTATTCTTTTTATTGGGGTTTCAAGCTTAAAAATATTTAGTCTTCAGCATCCTTTCACAATCGGCATGGCTGAGGACATAAGAAGTGAGGTTCAAGGGACATGTCATAGAAGTTGGGCTTCATGTGAAAAGTTGGAAATAATACATAAGAAAGAAGATAATGTGATGTGTTATAGTGTAATTGCAAAGATGGATAGGATGCAGAAGAAAGAAGATAACATGATGGGTTATAATACAATTGTAGCTTTTTAGGTATCCAGGTTGCATTTTGTCATTATTGTAAAAGATTCACCTCCTATACTCATGTGTTAATGCCAAAATTAAGTTTTTTTTATAACACTAAGCACACAAAAGCCAAATTGAAAGTCATGTTAGTTTTACAATAAATCACTTTAAATTTAACCTCAATAACATTGTTCTTACACAACTGCTGAATCTTAAACCCATACCCAAGTTCTTCCAAGCAAAAGATCACAAACATATGTGACAAATCTTGATGGTTAATTAATAAAGCCAAAACAAAGGTATAAAATGCTATTAAATTGCATGAAAAAACTAATACAAAATGTTGCTTCAATTTTAGCTTCTAGGCTAATAATCCTCCTCAACAATTTATTTATAACATGTAGAAGAGATAGGTCCATGCAACAAAATAATTGACATAGTCAATTCCCTGAAAAAAACTTAAAATACGTAAAATCATTTTTGACCATTTGGTCACTGAGAAGGAGCATAGTTAAAGCTGTGTGTTTGTAGTGCTCTTGCCAACAAATTGCATCAGATCATTAGTCTTCTCAATCGGAAAATTGTTCAACACCAATACCTATTGTGTGCTCTAGATCATACTATACTAACTAACCTGTTAGACATGATGACTCATCAGAATTAGGAATCACTACACTCACTTAATTAGCACAATTCTTAGATATTTACATAACTATGCTACATCCACAACTACTATGTGTCTTATCCCCTTGGTATAGGAACTTGATTGTTATCTTCTTGGTTTCCTTTCCCACCCTAACAACATGCTCTTATTTTGGTACGCAAATTATCCTACAAAAGTCAAATTGGAATTCATCTTAGGACAACATTTGACACATCCAAAATTTCTCAGTTTAAATTGTTCACCTTTTGTATTCTACTCCCACAAGTCTTTACGTTGTTTCCCATCTCGCCTTTGTCCATTCCCAAATAAGCATCACTGTTGAGCATGAACTATGTGTTCTTGTTCTTGTTGAAGCACTACAAGAAAAAGTTAAATTTCTTACGAAAAGAAATCCCTCAGAAATACCGACAAGTATTTCTGACGGGAAAAGTATCCCTCAGAAATTCTGACGGGTCACTACGGCCGTCAGAATTTCTGAGGGAAAAGCACCCGTCAGTATTTCTGACGGGCCTTTAGCCCGTCAAAAATTTTGAGGGGTCTTACCCGTCAGAAATTTCTGACGGGCCCAACGGCCCGTCAGAAATTTCTGACGGTCCCCCCTTATTTTTTCCACTTTCCTCTTTTTCATTTTTTCCCTCTTCACGTTTTCCCCTTTTCATTTTCCCTCCTCCTTCTCCCTCTTTTCATTTCTCCCTCCTCCTCTTCCTCTCCCTCTCCTTCTTTGCTCCTCATTCTTCTTCGCCAGCCTCCCTCCTTCTTCTCATGTGCCCGACGGCGACGAGATCGGCGACGCGGGTCCGGACCCGGCCCCAGCGTGGAGATTCGGCCACAACGCGCCCGAATCCGGCCCCAGCGCGGCAGATCCGGCCTCCCTCCTTCATCAGTACTTTGGT
>LTAE01001968.1:0-10345 GCA_001647135.1 Pontederia paniculata | reverse complement strand
AACACATTATGAGCAAACCATAGCTCAGTAAATTGAAAACTCATAATCATGTATTATTATATATTCAATTTGAATAAAACAATAGTAAGCATATAATGGAATGTTAAATAACATAAGTACTAGTACTTTATCATATGCATAATCAATATCACAATATTACAATAACATAATCATATTGCGCTTGTCACATGGAGGCACATGAAACTCATGGATGCATGTACATGTCATATCACCAACTAGCCAGAGGTACCATCCCTTTCGGGTTATCATGTCAACCCTGCCGGGGTAGTGGTTGTTGGATTCTAGAGGTGACCCCTACGAATTCAAGTGGTGGCTCCTACCGGTTACAATGTAGCACTTTGGTTCGTATGGTACTTAGGTCTAAACATCCTTGAGTCATCCTTCCAGAAATTTATCATATCAGCCCTATAAGGTATTTCAACCTATAAGGGTAAACATATCAACTTCGGCAAGGGTAATGCAAATGCATGCTAATGTAAGATGCAAATTTATCATCTTATCATATCAATCATATAACATAATTGCAATAAAAACAAACCATATCATTTACCCTTATATATATTCAACATTATAATTACTTCAATACTATGCACTTTATTGCATAACATATGAGTCAGTTTCAAACACAACATATTAAGTGACATTGAATGTAAAACACATAATTAAAAATCCAGATATTATATTCTAGAGGACTTAATTTTCCCTTACACTAAACCTCATTAAATTTATTCCATATAAATCCCATAGTTGTTTTATTTATGGATTAGTTCCAAAAGATATGAGATCTAGCAATACAGTTATTCATTTCTCTAAACAGACAGACTAAATGTTATGCAATAGAAGAGTTATAACCCTAGGTATGCATAAACATGTTTATGAGACTTCAGATGTACTAGAAAATGGATATAGAGATGTATTCTTATCACTCAAATAACATATCTAAAGTTTTAGCATTTGAATTATCATTTCAGTACATGCATAGTGTGAAACAGATTGAGTGATCCTTTAGTTTAGTTACATAACTTCTAGTATACAATTTTGATTTAAGAAATTGCAAAGGCTATGGAAATTAAACTTCGAAGGAAGCTGATAGATTTTATTCATAAATTTTGAAGGATTCAAAGGTGGTTAACAATAATCAATCACCAGCTTCTATTGTGTTCTTAGTTCGGGCTTGTTCTTCACCATGATAGTATCAATCCATCATGAAAGCATGAAGACGAGAGTTTTATTGATCCACTACAACTGAGGAAACTTGTTTTAACCAAATTTATAAAGATAATACATAGGAGAGGAGCTAGCAACTTACCTATGCGAGAAGCCTTCAAGATCATTTGTTCATCTTTCCTCTCCTCATGAATTTGGTCTTGGTTGAGAAGGATAACAACTAGATATAAATTTGTCCAAGTGTTTATACATCTCTATATCTCTCTCTATATATATGTGTGTATATACCAACTTAAAATCGGTTATAAAATTGGGAAGTCGAAATTGCCCCTCAGCTTGCTCTTATTTACATACCCCCCATTTGGATTCAAATAAAATATTTATAAAAATATTATCAAAGGAATCAAAATCTAAATTTTGGATCGAAGAACAAAATTGACAGATTTTCATATTTTTTATTTTTGCATCTTCATTTATCCTAACTAAATCTTCTCCTATAACATATTAAAAATCACATTTAGAATACTTGAACATATAGGTACAATTATCGGGACTTTATTTTTCTCAATTTTAACATTTTTTAAAATCACATTTCCATGTCTTAGACAAAATTTTGCCACCTTCAGTGCTCCAACTATTAAGGTTTAAGCTTTTACCTTAATACTATTATAATAAAATCATATTATCATATAATATGACATGAACACATCAAATCTTATATATATTAAGTCATGGATATTATATTCTACCCCCTTTAAAAAAAAATTCGTCCTCGAAATTGATATATCTTAATTATAAAAAAGATACAAATCTCATTCATAGTTTTCCCAAGCTCATTAGTTTGCCACAAAGTTTTTTAACGGGATCATTTAAATCGGCATAAAATTTCATCCCCATATGAAATATCCTCACATGACTTCATGATGGTTGTCACCCTTAGTTTACTCTATCATTGATCTGTCACTAGAAAGATAATGTAATAATTACACTAATTGGGGGTCCAATACTATAGGCATGGAAGTTGTGCATGAAGAATAAGCTACATCATAACTTTTCTTTAACTTTCTGCAAGACCTATAAGTCACAATATCTCAAAAGGAATGGAACATTGGATAAAAGGAGTCAATCATCCATATCATTCCATATTAAGAGCACATCCGGCCCCATATCAAGTAAGACACCAATCCAAGAGTACTTGCTCATCACTTGCTAGAGAGTATTCATTTCAATCTAAAATCATAAAGGGGTAATTATAACAAGCTCTCAGGAAGTAGGGAGCTTACAAATTACTTAAACTATTTAACATGGCATGCTGGATAGTGAAGGACTACTATATCAAATATATCATCACTCTCTTGAGTTGCTAATTCACTTATCATTGTGCAATCATGGGTCATACATTATCATTCGTCCCCACAAAATAGAGATTAGAGTGCAAGCATTGATGGAATTAGGGAGTACAATTGACTTCTTCTCTCTGATTGGTAGCAAAGGTGATATGTTGGTTTGAGCTTGCGATCGAGGACTGGGAAGGCGTCCCCCTACAATCGTTCTTTCGCTTGGATTCTAACCACCTCACCAGGGCAACAAATTCTATTGTCTAGTTTATGCTCTCGATCGATGACCGGAGGAGGCCTCACTCTGATACATCTTTCAATGAGCTTCCTAAACAATCATTTGAAAGTCCTAAGTTATAAGTTAATCAATCATAGTGAGTGGAACTTCATAAATGGAAGCAAGTTAGGAGTTGACTATAAATTCTAAAAGATGGCGAATCCCAAACAATAATGATTAGCAAAGAATCATCAATGAACGACGTGCATTGAAAATTGACAATGATTCCATAGTCATCAATAACAAATTAGGGCTCGTAAAAATATTGAAACCTATAGTGATGAATCATGATCGACAACGATGAGTCGTGGATCAATAATGACTCAATACCGACTATAACATTACAAATCTTCAACAGTTTAAAAATCCTTAGTAAAATAAAAAATCTAATGAAAACATAGCAAACTAATGATTATAAAATTATTTAAACCATATCAAATAAAAAGTGTTCATTTTTGGCACTAACCGTATCCGAAATTTGGTTCTTCATCAATTGATAACTTAATAATTGTTATATGTTTCTACTTATTTCAGTTGTTTTTCCTTTTTTTTAATACCATTAGCCTTCTTACTATGCCCTATCTAAAATTTTCAACATTTATCTTATTACTAATTGTTCCATAATATTCAACATTTCACTTATTCTTGTACTATTTTGATATTCTCAAAGCTAGAAAAGAAAACTTATAACTTCATATACACATCTAATCCAAGTGCTTTTAGTTCCATATCAAAAGCATTCATATATCTATAAAAGTTCATAAAGAACATATTCTAATATTACATATGCTTTTATGACATATTTTTCAAATTGGTTTCTATATTATTTCAGAACAAAATGGTAAAACTTTAATCTTTTAATAATATCTTCTTATCTTCATATGTATAGGACGAATTCAAATGTTATGGAAACTAAACTTCTAAGGGACTATTATAGACACATTTCATTTATTTATTTATTTATTTTTCTTTAATCAATCTAAGGTATCTTATTAAAAATTCTAACATTCAACTACTAAACCTAATAATCCAAGAAGTTGTTTTCAATTAGTAATGGATCATGATAGCTTTTGAACTAACATTTCAGAAGTTTAAAGCACCACAAGATGAATCAATTTTTGGTACATCTCATACGTATGTATAATTAACTTTATTTTCAATATAAAACTAGAAGTAATGAGTTATAAGTATCTTTTCAAGGTACTTGCATAATCTAAACATATATATCTCGGAAACAATATTCAATGTCACTGAGTCCTAGATAACATCACATCTTGAGATATGAACTTTTCTATCTTGCATTTTTTTTCCCATTCCTTATGATTTTCTTTCACTAATATATTCATATTTTAAGTGTCTTTTCATTCCGAATTTGGAACAAAATTTGTTCTTCTTATAGCATTCATTAACATTAAACTTAACGCGATAGGAGCAAGCCATCATATTTCCTCATTAACTTTCATGATAAGGTATCTAGATCAAATCCTTGCTCTTATTTCTAATCCCAAGCTTCAATCCTTTAGTGAACCTACATACTCCTTTTTTTTCAACCATGTCTAATCGTTCAAGCATGTAGAATATGATAAAGTATTCTCATTCAGTCATTTCTCCTTGTTGTACAACTTGGTATTGTTATTCTTCTTTAGTTAGTGTTAGAATATATTCCTTTTGAATTTCCTCGACAGTATTTCTAAGGGGTAATTTTTATTCAAGCGAGTTTACTTACACTAATAACCATCCATCAACATCTTCTTATATTTCCAGAGTTCATCTAACAGTTCATAGCAATGAAATATTAGTCATATCATATGTCAACTTGAATATGTTTTTACAAGTAGAATTTGATAATATGCACGAATAAATAATAAATTTCCTAGTCACATAGAGCATATAACTTTATGTTACATATTTCATTATTCAAACTTTCTTTCAATTGATCCTTATAATCATAGAACAAATGATAATATTTAACAATCATATATGTAGACGTAGGTCATATGGACATAGGTTGACCAATATAAACATAACTTGGTGATCATAAGCACATGTAAACTCAAAATCAGGACATATTGCTTTGATACCATCATAGTCACGACCCTAGTTCAAACCTTGATTGATCCATAAGCCGCGACCTATTACGGTCACTCAAATATAATATGGTGGAAGTGTTTTATTGTTCATTTGATATTTCACATGGATAGTATCATAAATGTAACCATAACACATGTACTATATATATTGATCTCAGAGCAAATCCATATAATCCATACTTACACATTATACACATTTTTTTCTTAGCATTTAACATCCTTATACAAAAGTTATACATCATGAGGAGAGACATGCATCCTGACAAAATGATCAAAAGGATACCTCATCTATAGCTTTACCAAAAGTACTGCAACTCCTAAAGAGGATCACCAAACATGGCTACAACATTGGTCTACTGATATGAAAAATATTGAAAACCACATTATGAGCAAACCACAACTCAATAAGTTGAAAACTCATAACCCATGTGTTATCATATATTCAATTTGGATAAAACAATATTAAGCATATAATGGAATGTTAAATAACATAAGTACCAGTACTTTATCATATGCATAATCAATATCACAATATTACAATAACATAATCATATTGTGCTTATCACATGGAGGCACATGAAACTCATGGATGCATGTACATGTCATATCACCAACTGGCCAGAGGTAACATCCCTTTTGTGATATCATGTCAATCCTTCCGGGGTAGTGGTTGTTGAATTCTAGAGGTGACCCCTACGAATTCAAGTGGTGGCTCCCACCGGTTACAATATAGCACTTTGGTTCGTATGACACTTAGGTCCAAACAACCTTGAGTCATCCTTCCGAGAATTATCATATCAGTCCTATAAGATATTTCAACCTATAATGGTAAACATATCAACCCGGCAGGGGTAATGCAAATGCATGTTCATATAAGATGCAAATGTATCATCTGATCATATCAATCATATAACATAATTGCAATAAAATGATTCAATTCTTTGTTGTGTTCATATAAACCATATCATTTATCCTCATATATATTTCAGAAGTATAATTACTTCAACACTATGCACTTTATTGCATAACATATGCGTCATTTTCCATCACAACATATTAAGTGACATTGAATGTAAAACACATAATTAAAAATTAAGATATCATATTTCAGAGGACCTAATTTTCCCTTACACTATAACTCATTAACTTTATTCCATATAAATCCCATAATTGTTTTATTTATGGATTTGTTCCAAAAGATATGAGATCTAGCAATACATTTATTCATTTCTCTAAACATGCAGACTAAATATTATGCAATAGAAGAGATATAACCCTAGATATGCATAACCATGTTTATGAGACTTCAAAGTACTAGAAAATGGATATAAAGATGTATTCTTATCACTAAAGTAACATATATAAAGTTTTAGTATTTGAATTATTATTTCAGTCCATGCATAGTGTGAAATAGATTGAGTGATCCTTTAGTTTTGATACATAACTTCTAGTATACATTTTTTATTTAAGAAATTATAAGGCTATGGAAAGTAGACTTCGAAGGAAGTTCATAGATTTTATTCATAAATTTTGAAGCATTCAAAGGTGGTTTAACAGTAATCAATTGCCAGCTTCTATTGTGTTCTTAATTTGGGCTTGTTCTTCACAATGAAGATATCAATCCATCATGAAAGCATGAAGACGAGAGTTTTATTGATCCATCACAGCCGAGGAAACTTGTTTTAACCAAATTTATAAAGATAATACATAGGAGAGCAGCTAGCAACTTACCTATGTGAGAAGCCTTCAAGAGCACTTGTTCATCTTTCCTCTCCTCTTGAATTTGGTTGAGAAGGATAAGAACTAGATGTAAATTTGTTCGAGTGTTTATCCATCTCTATATCTCTCTATATATATGTGTGTATATACCGACTTAAGGTCGGTTATAAAATTGGGAAGTCGAAATTGCCCTTTAGCTTGCTCTTATTTACATATAATGCCTTTGTATTTTATTTATTCATTTACTTAAGATATTACATGTAAATAAGAAACTACCCCTATTTTGGATTCAAATAAAATATTAATAAAAATAAATATCAAAGGAATCAAAATCTATATTTTGGATAGAAGAACGAAATTGATAGATTTTCATATTTTCCATTTTTGCACCTTCATTTAGCCTAACTAAATCTTCTCCTAAAATTTATTAGAAATCACATTTAGAATAATTGAACTTATAGGTATAATTACCGGGACTTTATTTTTCTCAATTTTAACATTTTTGAAAATCATATTTCTATGCCTTAGACGAAATTTTGCCGCCTTTAGTGCTCCAACTATTAAGGTTTAAGTTTTTATCTTAATACTATTATCATAAAATCATATTATCATATAATATGACATGAACACATCAAATCTTATATGTATTAAGTCATGGATATTGGAGGGATTCACGTCGGCACGTGAGAGATCGGAGAGTGAGATGTAGAGATCCTTGTGGTGTTCGCTAACATAGCGCTGACACTGATGAGAGAGAAAGTCACAATCCAAATGTCACGCTTGGGTTGATAAGGGTTTTAGGGTAAATGACATTGGGATATATCTTCACCTTTCACTTGTTGATCTAATTGTTGGAACCAATCCTTTTAGATTTACCGTCGATTCAATCTCATTTTTAATCACGCATCTCTCGTGTTGTGCAACATTAGTATAGCACAATCATGCACAACACTATCCTTTTCCCCATTAATATTATATAATTAAGTATTACATCTAAATATTAATACTATATTGGATATATAGCCTAAATTTTGGTTGATTTTGAATAGTGTAAGAGTTGCATGAAATAAAACAAAAATATTAATATTAATGAAATGTCTTTTATGTATCCATGTGACAAATATTTAACATTTGTTTCTCAACAAAATTATAATGATAGACTAAGGGTTTGTTCTGCTTAACTTATAAGTAATTTAAAATTATTTATAAGTTTTAAAAGAAATCATGTTTGGTAAATAGAAAATTATACTTATAAGTTGTTGGAGTAACAATTTATAAGTTAAAAAAATAAACAAGGTCCCCTTGTTTTTTTTAAGTTGTCGATTTATTTATTTTTAACCAGCTAATTGATCTTTTATCTATGTTTTTTAATATTATTATCATATAACTTTAATGACATCTTAGTCAATATTTATTTTAATAAACATTGGAACTACTTGTACATGATAGCAATTTTATCCAAATATGTAATTATTTATATTTAAAAATAAGTTTCGACACTTAAAATGCTTATCAACATTCGTGCTTATTAAATTTTTTTTCAGCTAACTTAAACAAGCTCTAAAATCTTAATCAACTTAAAAAATATTATAATTTTTTAAATAAAAAAAAATAAGGGTTAAATTTGCAACAAATATAATTTTTTTTTTATTTTTGGAACAATTTGTGCTTTATATTATATGTCCTGCGGTCTACATGGTGCATTCAGTCTAGCAATGATTGTCCTGTCTACCACCATTTACAAGTCAATTAATGAGATAACATGTTCATTTTTTAAAGGATGCCCTTATTGGCACTCCTAAATTCTTAATCACACTCCTCTTTTATCAACTTTACCTTTAAACATTTTATTATTGACACCATATACATCTTATATTTTGATTTCTATTATTTAAGAGTTACACAATTTCTCAAAATCTTCATCATATTTTTTTCTCTTCTTTTATAATTATTTTCTTATTATAATATTTTTTTATGATAAATATTTTATTTATGAAATTTTTATTATTACAATATTTTATTTCTTTCTCTTGTTATAATGACTCTAAACTTCTAAAGTTACTAGTATTTAGTAAAGTTTAATGAAAATTAAATTTTTTTACGACATACATTGATCATTTTAAATAAAAATACTATAACTTATTATATGTACATATATAGTTTTTTTTGGTAAATACGAAGATATAACAATAATTTCTAGTGTAAAAAAACAACTTAGTATTATTATTCTATTAAATCGTTTTAAAATAAAGAATACCTAACAAATATTTTATATAAAAATAAAACTTCAAATAAAATATATTTTAATTTATTCGAATAAAATATAAAATAATAAAAAAATAAACTATTATAATAAAAGAAAAATAAGATTGTAGAGATTTTGAAACTCGTGCATTTTTTGATGAATAAAAAAGTTTGTTATGTAGTGTCATTGATATAAAGTTGAAGAGTAAAATAGATTTAAGAGAAGTGATATTAAAATATTTGGAGCGACAATAAGGACCCCTTTTTTAAACTGCAACACTTCACAGGAAAAAAAAAAAACTGCAAGATTACTGCAGACGCTCGTATATATTAGTGCCATGACGAGGAGATTGAAAGGTGGAGAACCCTTTGACCAACGACTTGGAGTAGTAATTCACTGAAAAAACTAATTTGCTGAATTAGTCTTTGTATACCTGATCAAAAGTCATTGCATTGTCATCAAAATTCGCAATCAAAAGTCAACTGCTCGATGGGAAAAAATGAAGGTGTCCTATTTATCTTCTCAGTCATAAAATATTAAATTAACGATAAATATTAAATATTTTTTAGATTCATCATAATTTTAATATCTTAGAAAACAAACTTTATTAAAATTCATCTACCAATATTTTAGTCTGAACACAAAAAAACTAATAAAATAAATAATGGAAAGAAACTAATTTCGTGTAGTTTTTACGTAGCATTGTTCGTAAATAAAAAAGGGAGTTTGATTAACTATTAAATTCTAATCCTTTTTTATATTTTTCTCAATTATAAGAGATAAAATAAGAAAAGTATAAATATATGTAATATTTGCCAGATAAGTTTTAATTAAAATATATAAAAATTGAAGGTGTTTTAAGGGAGCATTATGTTATCTATATTTTCAATCGTATAATATTAAATTAATTTTTTATTTTTTCTCTCCTATTTTTTTTAATATCCAACATAAATTTTATATACTACCACCGAAGCTTTCTTAATTCCTGCATTTAAGAAGTGCTATCTAATATTTCATATTGGTGGTGGAAAATATGTGTAAGATCTAGATGACACCAAGAGGTGGGGAGGGTGAATTGGTGTATAAAATTTGTAGCTACTTTTGTTATACCAGATTCGTTAGAGTATGTTTAGTAGAAGCATATAAACTCAAAAGCAATAAGATAGAATGAGGGAAAGAGCAAAGGAAACAAACAAGTACACAAACACATAGTTAATTTGTTGACGAGGTTCGGCCGAACTCCAGACCTACGTCCCCGCTCCGGTCTTCTCCCACTTGAGATCTCCGAAGATCACTAACTCCTTCTTCAAGGGCGAAGGCTCCCTTACAAACTTATCCTTTCTTGCACGAGGACAAGGAGACAACCTCTTACAAATCACAAGAACTCTTGGTCACTTCTATCCTGGATTCTTCACTCGAATCACAGAAGGGGAACTAAGGCTTTCTTTCACTCAAAACACTCTCTCAGTATTTTGCCAAAGTTACTTCC
>LTAE01001967.1:11663-38993 GCA_001647135.1 Pontederia paniculata | reverse complement strand
TATATATATATATATATATATATATGCATATATATTTATGTATATAGTTATATATGTATTCGAAGTCAGTTTGCTCGCATGATTTTTTAAAAGGTTATTTCCTTTAACACCTTCTAAGCTATAAATTTACAAATTTTAGTCCTGAACTTATGCCATTGACACTTAGGTCCTTTCGTTAAGTTCCATCCAAAACTTTGTTTATTAAATTTTTTAATAATTATGAAAAGTCAATTATACACTTATTTCTTTAATATATGAAAAAAATTATAATAAATAAAAAATAACAACATGAGCACATTTCTAACATATAAAAAAAAAGAATTTTTACAAATATTTTTACTCATATTGGTTATTATTTATTTTTAAAATATTTTTGTTGTAATAAGAGGGTAAGGGTAAAACTGGCATTCCATAATTATTAAAAAGAGAACAGATGTTTGGATGAAACTTAAATTAGTATGTTTATAATTTAGGATTAGATGCGAAAAAAAATTATACTTCAGGAGCTGTAGGAAATGACCGTTTTGTAAAAATGCATATTTCCACTTTTCATGCTGGGTTATAAAACTCTAATTTAGATTATGTTAATTTGTCATCTCGACTTTCTTTTCATTATTGTAAAGTGCACTTGTTATGTCGTAACAGGCAATGTTATCTGATCTTGTGCCAGCACTTCTTGCAATTATGATAGAACTTTCCCGTGATCGTCGGCAAAGGGTTTTCATGATAAATGCTTGGGGATGGTATATCCGCTTACTTGGTTCAGATGCCCTTAAAGATAGACATCTGTTAAACAAGATGCTGAAGGTGCCTGAGTGGACATTTGCTGATCATGATCAGCAGGTCCAGGTTGCATCACTGGTTAGAAGTTTAAACCTCAGTTTTCAGAAAGAATCTAGCATCAGATTGATTCAGTTTTTTACATATTGGATCTGCAGGTTGCTTGGAAGTCTTTGATTGATGTGTTTCTTCCACCACAAGACGATGTGCTTGGGAAAATTCCTGTTGTGGTTCAGCAAAACACCACTACGCCATCTCCTTTTGGGACTTTAGGCGATAAACAAATAAATTATCTGCTGAAAAGGATGAAGATTTTAATGACCCCTTTATGTGGCATCATCTCAAGTAAATGCCATATATCTGTTCATATAGCATTCCTCAACACATGGTATTATCTTCTACATAAATTGGAAGTCATGATAAATCACCGTTCACTTATAACAACCACCTTTTGGCCCATCCTTGAAATAATATTTTCAAAGGGACTTCATGATCAGAACAGATGTTTATGGTTCTCTTGCCTTGATCTACTTAATGAATTTGTGGTATCAAAAGTTAAAGTTGGAGAAGAAGAGATTGTTATTGATAATTCACTCTTCCTGGAAGGTACTAAATTTCTTCAAAATAGTAAAGCCTCATGGAAAGATTATTCTATCCAATGGTTGCCATGGGATATTAGTGATTCTGGTATCCTATTAGATATGATTGCTACAATGATTCATCCAGAACGAATAAAGGATATGACTTTAGAATGCAGAAAACGGTCTACAAATGCTGCTTTAAGAGTTTTCATATTAGTTTTGAAGGGTGTTAAAGTTGAAGTGATGAAAGAGTTAGTTTCTTATGAAGAGATGCAAAGTTGTATTGACAATATATTCAGGTTCATTGATGAAGTTCATCATGCTGTAGCATTGAAGATAGATGGGTCTGATGATTTGTCAAGGATACATTGTCTGTTGATAAAGGCAGTAAGAGTGGAGTTAGAGTCTGCAATTGCTTCTTCTTTTTACAGGTCAACTTTAAATCTTAAGTACTTACATGGATGATCTAAATGAATAATTATCAAATTTACAGATCGGTGGATGTGTTTCCTTTTATCGAAGTAGTTTTCTTGATTAGTTGCTTCAATTTATTGTATCCGAGTTTGTCAAAGGAATGATGATCATGGCATGTCAAAGTAGTCTATGTTCTGATGATTGTTGTTGAAGTGTGTGCAGAAGAACCCTTTCTGTTGAAATATTGGATAAAAAAACTTAGGAAAGTCAGTCAAATCTTACAAAGACAAATAATTAGATGCAAAGAAATTTAAGCACGTCTCTGCTTCCTGGTACCTCATACATTTGAGTGTTTGTACTACACAGCCGTTATTTGCAAATTTCAATAAGTCTTGCTCTCTGGACAATAAGTTATCCAGTCTCATATCGAAGGATAATAAAGCAAATTGCACTCTTTCCGATAGATTGCAGCATACTTTTATTGGTTGTTTTAATTTATGCCCTGCCATCACAACCTTTGTACAGCAACACATGAACATTGTTGTAGGACAGCGGTTCCAAGATCGCCACAGGTACAAATTGTCTTTTTCATTATTTCCTACTATCATGACCTTCGTTCTTAATTTTCTGTTAATTTTCTTGTATGTAAGGAAAACAAGCAGAGACCAGTTAACATGTGCTTCTGCTTGTAGGGAAACAAGTCATTGCATAGAAGAACCACTGGGTGTTTATTTAAAATTTCTAAAATGATTGGAAGCAGATTTGGTGGATGCTCAAATTATAATCTGGTGACGTGATAGATACATAAGAAGGTTGGATCAGACAGCATGCACACATTGAAGAAGCACAATGAAGTCAGCATCGTTTACAGGTGTTGTCTGGATGCAAAATGATGAGAAAACTGGGTGGTGAAGCCATGAGGATGAAATGAAGGCAATATTTTGTCCGAATTCAAATTTCGACCTAAGCGACCTCTGGAACAAAGAGTTGATACACGCGATAACTGAAATCTTCAGTTTGCTTATGTAGGTCGTACCATTTTCCTTTCCTATCAATGGAGTTGGATGACTGCCACTTGCTTTGAGCTTTCTCCAAAAAAGAATGTGGAAATGTTTTCTGGTCCTTCTGAGGTCCATGTGGCTGGAACTGAACAGAAAGATGCAGGATCTGTAGCATATTTTGCTCCTAACTTGACATGAAATCCTCGACTTTCCCCCAGTCTCGGTGCATTTTATTTTTTGTAGAATAGTTTGATTGTATCCAATGTATTGGTTCAGACATGATTAGTATCACCTTAAAGTTGATTAACATCTCTATTGGCTTAGGTAGGAAGCTAAGTAGATATTGTGCTTCGTGTTTAATCTTGGTACCCAAGGCGTTGGGATTAAATTTAGAAATTTCGCCAATTAGATTTAATTTGGTGGTCAATTGAAACCAACCAAATCAAGTGTCCAGAGCAATCCACACTCATATGTCACGCAACAAAGGTTTTGTATGCGCGCGGCCTTGAAATTCTTCACCAAAAAAATCAAAGCAGCCCTTTGTTCCCTTACTGTTTTTGATCAAATGGACCCTGTTGATAGCAGCAAAGTTTCCACCTAGAAACTTGAGAAGAAGAGGTTAGAAGATAGGTAAATAAGTACTCAAACTGTGCAGTCCGAAATCACCTTTGAATCTGTCCAAGAATTAGTGAATTTTGCCAAGAGATGCTCTCTTCAACCACAGTTTCATCAACCAAAGTTGCCCATGGTTTCTTCATCTCTTCCTCAAGAACTTCCTCCTCAGTTGGTACTCGCCTATACTCAACAATGAAGGGGTTCTCCGCCATCAACGCAGCTCTGATACCAAATGTCACGCAACAAAGGTTTTGTATGCGCGCGGCCTTGTAAACTTGAGAAGAAGAGGTTAGAAGATAGGCAAATAAGTACTCAAACTGTGCAGCCCGAAATCACCTTTGAATCTGTCCAAGAATCAGTGAATTCTGCCAAGAGAGCATCTTTTGGTAAAAAACAGTAAGAGAACAAAGGGCTGCTTGGATTCTTTTGGTGAAGAATTCCAAGGCCGCGCGCATACAAAACCTTTGTTGCGTGACACATAGCTATCCTTAAAGTTAGAGAAATAGACATTCACTCTTTCGTTAAAGCTGTCTTTGTGATTGAACAAGTTGAAGTTATTTCCCCGTTGCAAAGTGAACGAACAAATACATATGAAATAGGATACCACAATGAAAATCGAACTTGGAATCTCAATGTGTTATTGTACATGATTTGGCTCTCCATTTCAACTTGTTTTTATCGTAATATTTCAAAACACTGGCAGAATGGACTTCAGTAGTCCAATGTAGTTGTGCACTCGCCTACAGTCTACATTATGATAAAAATGGCCTGTGGTTCACTACGAATGAAAATGACATGGGTGCATTTATTGCAGAACAACTCTTAAGATTAACGGATATTACAAATATGAATATTAGTTCAATAAAAACTTCCAAAATTTTGATACGGAAAGAATATGGGTGCATTGTTTTTCTTTTCTTTTTATCCTTATCTAACGTGAGCAAGTCTAGTCCAACATGTGGACAACTTATGGAGGAGAAATATTTTTAATTCTCAATTCTTACTTCACATATCTTTCCTAAAGGGTTTAAAGTCTGGTCCAGAAGGGTATACATTCTGATGGGATAAAATATTAACCAAACAAAAAAGCACAAACACAACAGTGCTTAGCGAATAAAAAGATTGTTTTCAATATGCGTATGGGTAAGGTTGGGGATTGGCAAACTCTAATATCATACTCAATATTGTACATTGCGCAATATTAAGTTAAAACTCGATTACTCAAATTAATAGCAAAATATATTATAATTGCAGAAAAAGTAACATCCCTAACAATGACTGATGTTCCCATAATGCTTGCAAGCATCTCAACTTATGCATGAAAACTAGTATTGTGGGCATCACATCATATTCTTCTCTTTGTTGCAAAAAGACAGACTTTCATGAGGACATACCACAAGGTTTTCCTCTCGTACAATTCTATACTCCCATATATTCTATACTCCCATATAAGAGGCAGCATATCCTCTCACGTAGCATTCACCACCATCCAGTTAGACAGAGTCCTGAGGGCTGAGACTCCCAACCTTATGTTGTGCCTCACCTCCAGTGCAAAAGAAACAATAACTTCTTACAGACTAACCATCTCACCAAGCGAAACAGACTATATACACGAATGCATAAACAAATACAGTTGCAGTATAACATGGAAATTAGAGACTTCGATTTAGAAAATCACCAGTTGATCCAACAGTGTTAAATGGGAAATTTGAGAATTACTTGAATTGAACAATTGAAAACAATGTCACACAACATAATGCCTGTGCACAAAATTATAATTCTGTCACTAATGAAGAGGAAAAGTTTTTAACTGGCATTCCAAGTGCAGGTGCTCGAGTGATCACTGCCTAGAATTTCTACTATTCTCTTTAAAGGTCCAAAAGTTGGTTGTAATCCTATGAGAAAGCAATTTTGGGGTAACAAATAGAAAATTGTGCTACATCCACACTTGGTGGCTTCCATACCACTGAATGTATCTTATGGCGGAGGCAGCAGCACTGGCATCACTATGGTATCCCCAAATTGCAATTTGTTCAGCATCTGATAGAACTAGACTAACTAAAAAGAGACTCAAACAAATACTTGGATGCTTGCGGTCTCAATTGGAAAGGTGGAAAGTGATAAAAGGAGATAAAGCGACGGCCTAGGATGGATTTGGGAAGAATAATTAAGGCCTCGAACCATAATATAAATCCAAGCTAAACAAAATAAGAACTTGGCACAACAGGAGTGAGCTTCCCAACATTTCTTCCCATGTCCATGGGACAATGTTTCACTTCCATCTCAAAATAGCTGATCCCCATGTAAGTCCAGCTCCAAAACCTGCAGTAGCAATGATGTTGCCAGGCTGGACCTTGCCACTCCTAACCGCCTCATCCAATGCCAAAGGAATGGATGCAGCACTTGTGTTCCCATAGTTGGCCAAATTTGAAATGACCTTCTCAGAAGGAATCTCTAATCTTGTGGCAACAGCATCGATTATCCGTTGATTTGCCTGCAAAGAGATTTATATTTCACTAGGTTAAAGTCTTGATTAGGTCATTGGACACCGTTAGTTTACCACTCAAGAAACTGTCTACCTGATGAAGAAGTAACCAATCAATGTTGGAACATGTGATCCCAGCTTCATCCAATGAAGCTTCAATAGTGGAAGGCACACAGCGGACAGCAAACCGAAAGACTTCCTTACCATTCATCTGGATGCAAGAAAAGCTTGTGTTCTTTGGAGGAGAAAATGGTACACCATTAGAGTTAGAATTGGGTTCAGTCTGATCACTCTTAGCTAAGGCATTAAGGTGCCTGAAAAAAAAATCCTATAAATAAAATGATAAGGTCGAACAGTAAAATATATATAAAAGACATGACCACCAAAGTAGACCTTTGACCATGGCCATCACTGTGCAAGTCAAATCCAAGTAAGCCATCTTCATCGCTACTGCACGCCTGTAAAATGGAAAAGAGAGCACCTGAACTCATGTCCGTGAACAAATATTCAGAAATTATAGAAGTAGCATCCATTTCATATTATTCATTACAGAACTAGCAAGTACAAGAGAATGATAGTGGTGTCAATGTTATTAGTTAGTTTTGAGAGGATTCTTTTAAGAACAAAACCATGCCTGCATTTGATTAGTAATCCACTTTGTATTACAACCAAAAGAAAGGATACAAGTGTAAAAAGCCAAAATGAAAGTTTATAGTTCTAACCCTGTCCAACACCAAATAAATCCAAATCCAATCCTATTTCCCACTCTAATGAAAAAGGTCGTGTGATGTACATAGCACCTTTCTCCTTCAAAAATGGTACGATTGCGTTGAAACCATATGGCCCAAATACAGCCAATGGGCAAGCCACTACGTGCTTCACAGCTGGTCCAGCATCAAGAGGAATATTATTGAGGGGAAAAGATGAGAATCCTAGCTTCAATGTCATCAGAAAATATATATTGCAGTTTCAAGAAAAGTTGTAAAAAGGGCATCCTTAAAAGAAACGTAAAAGCTAAAACCAATTGCAAGTGCAAGGCTAAAAGGTCACAGAACGAGTCCTGGGGTTTCTGATTGTTTAAAAAATATTCTTCACATCACGAAAACACTCTTTAGTATACATGAGCAAGGACTGAACTTTCCTCAAACATTGAAAATTGATTGGCTACAAACGCGAACACTTAACCCTAGCTAATGAATTAAAATGATTACATCCATGAAGTCTATCAAATCTTTCGAAATCAAGAACCTAGAGGCCTGTTCTTTTATTTTCAATAACTTCAGCTCTCTCTATATAGTACAGTCACCAAAAAAAGGATTTTGGATGCTTCTCTGTTTTGTTTTCACCTCTTTTGGTCAAATGAAGACACACTTCGAAAGGCTGAATTCAAATTGAAAACATAAAATGAGAAAACTAAAACAGATAGACCAAAGAGACTTAACTTTGAAACCATGGACTGCCACCAATAGAAATTATTATCTAACGGATCAATAAAATTTATTTATTTTTTATTTCTTTCACTTTATCTCTTTTGGGCAACTAACTTTTTCCATATAGTAGTATCTCCTTCATCCCTTCCTATTTTTTGTCATTTTTTTGAGAAATCAAAGGATGGTTAGCAAGAGGAACCATCCAATTTATTAGGAGTTCAATGCATTACATTACATGGAGATTATGCAACAGATAATCAAAATTGTACCCACTCTCTCACCAAGCTATTTGCTAAAATTATAATATTGTCTACATAACATCTTTCCCTCCTAAAAAATGCATCCATTGTGTTGAAACCAAATGGACCAAAGGAAAGCAAAAGGAGTGGCTCGCCGTCGCCTTGAAACATAAACCCGTTGTGATACATTTTGGCCACCTGATCTAAAAGTCCTCCAAAAGTTTGCTGCTGATCCGTTACCAATCCATGAACATCCTGAACGTCGCCATACTTCTCTAGCCACCACACATGTGAAAAACAAGTGGTTGATATCCTTCTCTCTAGCCTCACAGAAAGCACATGATTGATCTTCTTCTCTTGCCCAATGTTGTATATAGCTTCTAGTTGGTAATCTTGAACGCCGCAAGAGCCACATAAAAATTTTGATCCGAGCAGGGCACCTTGTGTTCCATATCAAGTTACAATATGTGCAGAGATCATTATTGGAAAGCCTATTGTTATTCTCGAGCATTCTGTATACATTTCTCATTGCAAATTGATCACCATTCCAAGTCCATGTATCATGTCGAGACGGGCTAGGACTTCTACCCTCCAATAGACCAATAAGAAGGAACTCATCAAGTCTCTGATCTGAAAGTGCTGAAGTAAATTGTGGTGTCTAAACTCCAGTAGATAGCATGTGTCCCGACCAATACGTAGACACTATCGCTTGTTTGTCTTGAGCTATCGCAAATAGCCTCAGGTAAATTATTGAAAGAGGTTCATGTGTGGCCCATGTATCTGTCCAAAATTTGAAGATTTGTCCCTACCCCAATATGGCTCGAAAAAAAAAAGACTGCAATCGTGGCATAACTAATATAACACCACGCCAAAAATAGAAAGCCCCTGCGGCACGTCCATCCTTCTTTCCCAAGATAATGTGTGACCATAACATGCAGAAATCACTGAAGACCATATATCATCCCCCAGTCCCATAATTCTGACAACCCATTTAGCTAGGAGTACCTCATTCATGGATGTAAGTGAGCTAATCCCAAGATCTCCCTCCAAAGTTGGTCTGCATACCTCAGACCAAGATACCAAATGAATACCGCGACCAATGGTGCCAGAGTGTCATCATAGAAAGCTTCGTCGAAGGGCATCTATGCTCCGTGGTAACATGAACACGAACATGTAGTATATGGGCAGAGAAGATAGCACTGATTTGATTAAAATCAGTTGCCCGCCCCTCGAAAGTAATCTTGAGCTCCATCCTTGTAGTCTTCGTTCTACACGCTCTATGACTGAGTTCCACTCGCGAGATAATATCCGACCGTCAGATAGCGGAAGACCAAGGTATGTCAGTGGGAGGCTACATATAGTTGTTTGCAACTCAAGAGAGCACTCTTGTGCTATGTCGTCGTCCATGTGGAAGGGAATAAATGATGACTTCGAGTGATTAATACATAGGCCCGAAAAATCACCAAAAATGTCTATGATCATGGAGATTCGCCTCGCCTCCGAGATAGAGCCTTCTATAAAAAATAATGTATCATCAACATATTGTAATAGAGGGACCATAGTACCTTGCCCCGAGATAGGGGAGAAGCTTGACAAAATACCCGCATCACAAGCTGAAAATGTACATCTAGCAAGAGCATCAATGGCAATGACAAAGAGCATTGGTGCCAAAGGGCATCCTTGTCTTACGCCACGTTGTGGTTGGACCCAGCCGCCGCATGGACCTCCATTAATTAGAATAGAGAAAGAAACAATGGTAACACACCGTCTCATCCAAGAAATCCATAGCTCGGGAAAGCCTCGGCGTCAATGGGAGCTCCATAAGAAAGACCAATTTATAGAGTCATAGGCCTTGGAGAAGTCAACTTTCCAAAGAAAACCTTGTCGTTCTGATCTTTTCCAGAAAGAGATAATTTCCATTGCCATCGTAAAACCATATGTAATGGATCGTCCAAAGATGAAAGCCGATTGAACAGGATGGACTAATGATCCTAGGATCTCCCACGCAATCGATTAGCCAGGACCCTTGCTACCAACAAATAGATAGAATTAGATAGTGCAATAGGTCGGTAATCTTCTACTCTTTCTGCTGAATTTTTCTTTGGAATTAAAAAGATGAAAAATCTATTCAACCTTTCGAATCCCCTATTGGAAGAAGCAATTCCTGGATCATGGCCACTACGTCCACGCCCTACCACAAGCCAAAACTCACAAAAGAAATCCATCTGGCCTAGGAGCACCCTCTCCATTTAGTTCTTTTAGAGCATGGAGGACCTCCTCTGAGAATGGACGTATTAGGTTACGTGCTTGGTGTCTCTCTACTGGTGGCATTCCACTGCCACGCCAATGCCACTCCCCTGGTTGGCGACGTTTGGTGACTTCATGAAAATAATTAGCTATTGCCGCTCCAACCTCTTCTCTACCAGAAGCCTCGCTGCCGCCAACTCGGAGGTGATCGATGTAATTAGTCCTCCTATGGCCACTAGCATACATTTGAAAAAACCGTGTATTTGAGTCCCCCCTCTTTGAGCCATACTTGTCGTGCTCTTTGCCGCCAATATAATTCTGTCTTTCGGTCCTCAAGAACCACCACTGCTTGAAATCTTCGTTTGTCTTCTAGTTCCGCGTAGTGAGTTCACGAACATTTTCATTCTGGTCTAGAGTGGAGATTCCAGCCAGCGCAGAGTTCTTATGTTGTTCACGCCCAACTTTTACTTTTTTGATACTCTTTCAACCAACACCGAAGCTTGTGCAGCTTTTTATATAGTGTCCGCGTGGCCGTGTTTTCTGCAGGAACTTTCAGCCATTGGTCTGCTATTTTTTGTTATTCCTTTCATATTATCGCTCCTGTTAGTTTATTTCCATCTTATTTTCTTGTTTTGTTTTCTTTGTTGCACTATTTTATCTACAATGTTCTTTCCTTTTCTTGATATTATTTCTTACTCCTTTTTCTGTTAAGTTTTACATGTCTTCCTTCCCTATATGGAGCATCAATCCTTACATGTCTTAATCTTCTCAATGTCTCTTTTTAATCAATCCGTGTAGACTATAGACTATATCCTATTATTTCTTCTTTTATGTTCTGGTTTTTATTTGTATCATGTTACTCCCCACTTAAGGAATATTTTTTTATGGGTCATTTAAGGATTCTAGTTAATTATTTCTCTAGGAACTACATTCTCTCAGTTTCCATGTATAGTTCACAATCTTTTCATGATGTGCTATTCACTGATTAGAACCCTTTGCGGGCTGTGTTGCACTAAATGAGATAGAATCCTAGTCTTTTCAAAGTTTGAGTTTGATTCGTCCCAACCTCATTTGAAACCCTAAATACCTCAATATAAACCTCAAGCCACGAAATTATTTTCCCTTAGATCATTATTTTCTTTTCGCGACTGTGCTTCTCTTTCTCTCTTTTCTCTCCTCTCTTTCCATTGGATTGCACGTAAGATCCAGTTCTTCCTCTCTTCTTGACATCATCTTCCTCTTGGTTTTTATGCTCTAGACTGCACTAGGAGGAATTGACGAGGACCAATAGCATGAAGAGGAAAGGAGAAAAGCCGAGCAGAAAGATCTAGGGCAAGGAACAAGAAGAAGATAGTTTGATCACGATCAAGGTATGTAAAAAGGATATAATATAGGGTTCCATGTATATTCAAATATCTACAAATAAAATAGCAAACAGATGGGTTTATACGTAGTATTATCCCTCTTCTTGGATGTACAATTGTTCTATAAAATTGTTAGTTTTGGCCTCTGTTCAGCCATCTGCATAAGGTAATTACAATATGTAGCATCAAACACTCTAACACCAAAATGGACCGTGTCACTGTAGACGAGGGCCAGGTCCATGTTCAATTCCGATATGAATAAGAGTCAGCCTGAGAAGTTGTTGTTCGTGTCATCTTGAACCCGAAGCATGTTCGGTCAAACACAGTCTGTGTAAACATCTACAAGAACTCTAATAAGTAGTGCAAAATGGACCACGTCCGTCGGACGATCCGATCAAAGTCAAGAAGTAGATTGTGTTGCTCCCAACACGGGCCATGTTCCTCCAATCGAGAAGTCGTTAAGTAAACCCTAGTTAACTCTAACAAATCATGTTAGTCCTAAAAAAGTTAGTGTTCGTTGAGTTGTGTTCTCATGAGAGAAAGGTAACACATGCCGCATTGTCCCTAATGTGGACAAAGTTCCCTTAATGAGGGGGGGAACGGATAATCGATATTGTTTCATTATATGTATTGTTTGACCCTACTGAATGATTTATTTATTTATTGTATAGGTCTAGTTATCCCTAATGATAACTTAGAGATGAGTTATATGCTCAACTGATAGTAGGCTTACAAAAATTCATAGAGGATGGTTCCCGATGAATTGAGGGATTTATTTCTACTGCTAATGTATTTCAGGTCTGAGGTAACTGAGTTCTTTCCAGGACTACTGATTTTATTTGGGTGAGGAGCACCCCATGGCCTAGCTAAGCATACTAATGCCAAGATTAAATCAATAATCTTCTATTCACTGCTAAAGGTTCACTATTGTTTGTAATGATTGACAATTTATGACAAGATAAACAAAGAAAGAACTAAAATGGTTCTAGTTACAGATCTAATGAGGCTTGAACATACTTAACATATGAGATAAAGGGCATCATGATATTAAGATGTATTTATGTTTTTGCTAATGATGGGTTATGACAATGAAAAGAAAGATGACAAATATATGAAAATGGGATGGCAGATGAAAGCAATTATTATTTTTTTGAAAGAGGGAAAGGATGACTACAACTTATAGTAGCCATCCGTTTTTATTAAATAAGGAGAATAAACAAGTTGGCGTGGGCAGCCACACAGAAAGTCAAAAGTGTGAAAACAAAAGTATGAAAATCAACCAAAACCCCACTCGCTAATGAGATATGATACATGGTGTGTAATGTTCTCTACATAAAACCTCTCTCCATAAAAAAATGTGCAGTTGCGTTGTAACCAAAACCAAATTGTGCAATTATTATTATTATTATTTGGCTACCAACTTTATTATTAATATTTGTATATGCTCTATTGAAGATGATAAATTACATTGTCAAATTATATCGTGTTTTCCTTTTTATTGTACATCCTATGTGATATTTATATACAAGATTTTATAGCTCGTGGGATATTCCCCTGCAATTCAATTATGCAGAAAATCAGAATTCTGAATAGATGCTGATGGCGTACGTGATGATGATGTTCATGATGAGATGGCTTGCACATGATGTAGGTCTACTTTGAGTTAGGTTGGATTTGACGAACCATTAATAATTGTTGTTTTTCTTTACTGAACCATGTAATAGAATATCTTATTTACTAGAATCATGAGTAAAATTTAGGTTTATCTTAAGTTTTAGTTTCCTCAAATGATATAATCATTATGTTGTTCAGTCAACTGGTCAAAAGTAAAGTCAAAGTGTCTCCAGAAATTCCCTTGGACAAAAGGATTGAACAGTGATTCAGGTGGTGTTCTGAGAGCGCTATAGTTAAGGAGACAAAGGCTGCTCACATGTGCATATAGAGAGAGGTGGGCCCTAGATTCAAACCTATCATGTGCATTATGTGGCAATGCAATGGAGACATCAATCATCTATTTTTTAGTGTGGCATCAATCATCTATCTGCGGCTCCGTGGAGCTGGCAGAGGCTCATCACCTAGCGGATGTCCAGGCCCTCGAGCGACCTTTTTCAGACCACACCCCGCTCATTTGGCGGTCCAATGACGGGCTGGTCACGGGATCTTACTTCCGTTTTGAACGTGCTTGGCTTATGGAGGAGGGCTTCCGAGAACTCGTAACCAAACAGTGGCGTGCCACCCCCCCTGAAAGCTCGGCAACCAGGACATTGTGGCGAGGCTGGCAGCCCTTCGCAGTTACCTGATCAGGTATCGAAAACAGCTGCACGCTGAACGTGACAGATGCAGCACCGAAGCTCTTGAGTCCATCTCTCAGTTGGACCGATTAGAGGACTCGAGGGACCTCTCATAAGAGGAGGTGGCACTGAGGAGGCAACACTAAGGTATCATACAGATGGAGGACAAGATGGAGGAGGTTCAATGGCGGCAACGCTCTCGACAGACATGGTTGCGTGAGGGAGATGCAAACACCAGGTTCTTTCATATGTATGCAAGTTGTCGTAGAAGAACAAACCGCATTGACCGGATAATGATCGGGGGACACATGATCACCGGCCACAGCAGCATTGGGGAATCCATTGCCTCATTCTATAGAAACGCGTCCAGGAGTCCACAACAGAGCCGCTGGCGCTGGTATGACCGGGGGATACCCCGTTTATCTGATGACCAAGCTGCTGTTTTGTCTCAGGTTATTCTAGAGGAAGAAGTATACCAGGCATTGAAGGATCTCAATGGCGAGGGCTCTCCGGGGCCTGACGGCTTCCCGGTTTTCTTCTACAAGGAATTCTGGACCCTTCTGAAGGAGGATGTGATGGTTGTAGTGCGCGAGTTCGCAGCGGGGAACCAAGCTTTGAACGCCTCAACCGGTTCCTAGTCTTCATGTTACCAAAGCGCAATCTTGCAGAGCGGATCGAAGACTTTCGACCAATCGCACTATCTAATGCCATCTACCTCATAGTGGCAAGGGTGATGGCTAACAGGCTCAGAGAGGTGCTAGATGATTTGATCCATCCAGTACAGTCCGCTTTCATCAGCGGCCACTCCATCACGGACAGTTATGCCACTGCATCGGAGATCATTGCCTTCTGGAGACGGACTAGGCGTCAGGGGTTCCTTTGGAAGGTGGATTTCGCCAAAGCATATGACTCTGTCTTATGGCATTTTCTCTAGCACTCCTTACAGGTGCGCGGGTTTCCCTCGACCTGGATCACTTGGATGAAGCGATGTGTCACCACCGCATCCTTCTCAGTCCTTGTTAACGGCCAACCTACTGGCGGATGGGTTCAGCCGCAAAGGGGGGTTCGTCAGGGCTGTCCGCTGGCCCCGATGCTTTTCACACTTGCTGAGTTGCTGTCGATGCACTAGCCCGATGCGCCTTCTCAGTCTGCCAAGCTAGAATCCTAGCGGGCTTCTCGCCTAGGCAGGAGAGGGACACTCTGGTGCGACTGCTACAGTATGTTGACGATACACTCTTCTTCATGGAGGGCACTACAAAGGCGGCCAGGCAGATTGCGATCTTGGTCGAGCTGTTCAGTGCCACATCCGGTCTACAGATCAATCATGCCAAATCTTCGTTCATTCCTTTCGGCATGACTGAGGAGGAGGCCACATCTTGTGCCCAGGAGCTGCGAACACCAGTTGGTGCATTACCGATCACCTACCTCGGCCTGCCACTCTCCGACCACCATATTGGCTCTAGGGGGTGGACCCTGGTGGTGGAGCGTTTGGAGAGGCGTCTACAAGGCTAGAGCTCCAGACTTCTTTCCCGTGGGGGCCGATTGATCCTACTACGATCGGTGCTATCAGCCCTCCCCACGTACTACATGTCAGTCCTACGGATGCTGGCACAGATAGAGCGTCGCATCAAGACGATCAGGAGCAGATTTTTTTGGCAGGGGTGTAGCACAGAGAGGAGGGGGTGCATCTAGTCGCCTGGTCAGAGATATGTGCCCCACCGCACACGGAGGCCTTGGCGTCCGTGACCTCCGCCGATCCAACATTGCTCTCCTCGCAAAATGGGTGGGCCGGATCATGGGGCCACCTGTGGGACTGTGGTGCTCGGTGTTCACGGCCTGCTATGGGAGGGATCTTTCATGGGACTCTCGTACACAGCTGATACGTGGTGCTTCCCACCTTTGGCGTAGTCTCTCTAAGCTTTTCCCCCTTCTGCGCCCCCTTTTCACTGCCTCCCTTAGGGCAGGGACGACCTTCTCTTTTTGGCAGCATGAATGGACCACAAGTGGTAGTCTCATGGAGATGTTTCCCCGCCTGGCGGCTTTATCGACCGACCTATCAGCCTCCGTGTCAGAGGTATGGACAGCAGGTACTTGGACTCCACTCTTCCGGACTGGTTTGTCTGACAGCCGATTTACAGAGTTTCTCTCCCTTCTCGAGAGGATTGCGGGGGTACCGCCCAGATGATAGTAGGGAGGATGGCTGGGTATGGCTTGCGGGACATTATTCAGCAAGATCAACATACCTGCATTTGCTGCCTACATGCATGATACCCACAGAACAGAGGCGGGATTATCGGTGCATCTGGAGATCCCGTGTGTCCCTAAAAGTCAAGGCATTTTTCTGGCTCCTGAGACGTGGAAGGATACTCACAAGGACATACCGACTACAATGGGTACAAAATGCGGACGTCACATGCGTTCTGTGTGAAGGCTCAGAGGAAGATAGTGATCATCTCTTTGGAAGCTGCCCGATCACAGCAGAGGTATGGCGACAGGTTCGGGTACCTGATATTGATGCCTCCACCAATGCGACACTATGGGGATCATTGCGAGCTACATGTGGTTTGGGAACCCACGGTTGGAGGCGACCGTGGCTCACAGCTATGGCGATTACATGGGCCATTTGGCTNAATCCTATGGGCTATATGGTCTCAAAGAAATGAATGCATCTTTTAAAGTAGGTGCTTAATAGAAAACATTGTACGGGTGCCAAATCTTGGTACCATACTTGGAGGGACTCATTAGACATAGCATAAAATCTCACTTTTTTTTAGGGATGAAGCAGATGTACATAAGCCTTCATTGATAATAACAGACGATTGTATAACCTACATAGACTTATGTTGGTGATGTGGCAATGCAATGGAGACATCAATCATCTATTTTTTAGTGTGGCATCAATCATCTATCTGCTTTTCAGTGTGATATAGGACAACAAATTTGGGAAGCTGCATATTGTTGGTGGATTGAAGTTTTAATCAGAGACCTTTTTGAAGATCATTCGAGTTTGGTGGCCCACAACACGATACATAGACTTACTATGTAGAAGCAGCTGACAGGCAAAAGCATTTGCAATCCTATGGGCTATATGGTCTCAAAGAAATGAATGCATCTTTTAAAGTAGGTGCTTAATAGAAAACATCGTACGGGTGCCAAATCTTGGTACCATACTTGGAGGGACTCATTAGACATAGCATAAAATCTCACTTTTTTTTAGGGATGAGGCATAGATGTATGTAAGCCTTCATTGATAATAACAGATGATTGTATAACCTACAATCATCCCTTTTTCTCTCTAGGTCAATCAAAGAACTAGATTTATTGCATCATTCCTGAATAGCAATCATGGATAATCTAAGAACAAAATTTATTTGCATATGATAAAACCTCTGTACCTTAATATGGAGATTTTCTAAGAAACATGGCATGATGAAACCAAAATTATTTGAACACAAACAAATACTAATTTCCTACATAAATTTCATCTTCAGAATCCTGAGCAAGATTATAGAGCTATAGTTTTCAAACAATAACTGATAAAATCTAGAAGACAACAAAAATACCTGGACCAGTACCGCACCAGCAGCATCACCAAAGAGAATACATGTGCCTCTATCTGTCCAATCGACATATCGTGAAAGAGCATCTGCACCAACTACTAACACGTTCTGAAAACCACCACCTGCAATAGAATCAATGTAAAACTCATGCTCTTGTAGAGGATATAAAACCAAGGAACATCCTTGAAAAACAGACAAAAACAACAAAGCACAAATTTTCACAATAAGAATACAACTTCAACCTTTAATAAACCTAGTAGCTGTGATTAGACCCACAACAAATCCACTACATGCTGCTGTTGCATCAAAGGCCCACGCATTTTTGCACCCCAAATCCCTCTGAATCTGCAATAAGATTTAGAGAGGAAATCAATCTAAAACTTTCTAGACTAAACAAAAGAAGCAAAAAAATAATGAAGTGACAACATATCACAGTTCTTTTTTAACAAAAGTTACTAGAGTGAAATTTGATGACGACATTGTTGGGATCATGATGATATTCCAAAGCACGCTTGATGGAGATGAAATTTGTACTAAAATATCAAGCAGAATTTAGGTATATTTTCCTTCAGCAGAAATAAGTTATTCAGAATTTTCCTTTATATAATTCTTCATATTTTTATTTAAAATTAAGCATGCTACAATATGATTAGGTTTTAATTTCCACAGTTATTAGTGCGAAGAATGAACAGCAATCAATAACATCAGCAGCAACAGTGTTATCTCTTTTTGTGTGTGAATGGAAAACTACTATCAGCCTTTTTTTCTACAATCAGGTATCTTTACCAGATTACCTGAGTAGAAAACACTGTAATGCAACTGCTGAAATGAAATACAACAAAAGATATATAAAACTGCATCTTAAACAGCATCATGGGTCTCACATGTGTAAGTGCAGAGAAAATTGATATTAGAATCCAAGGACCTGTGGAACATATATTATTGCTACGACTGAGGGTTTAGGGTTTCTGAAGATGGATTTTTATGAAATTAACTAAAGAACTAGGTAAATAAATTCAATATAATATCCACTCTCAGAAAATAAAGGATTCAATATAATGTTAAATAGCTAAGGAACACACCGTCCATTATTGATACCATGACATGGACACTGTTTTTGCAGCTTACCCGTGCACCGCATCCAAAAAGATCGTCCGGAGTTGATGTGCACATAATGATAAGATCAACATTCTCAGCTTCTACTTGAGCCATTTCAAGAGCCCCCTTTGCTGCTTCCACAGCCAAACCACTTAGTGTTTCATCACCTGCCAGAATTGAGCTACTTATATCAACTATATGCATACACACGCCACACACACACGTGGTAATTGATAATTAAATTACAAGATAAAGAGTTTCAAATGGGTATGTGGCACTGGATTATCTACGAAAACATGCTACAGAACTAGATAATTGCAATCTAGAGAACATTGTACACCACATCTCCGTTTTGATGGGCGAATGGGGTTTCCAATAGCCCCTTCCACCCTCCTCTTTTTAAAGTTCCTTTGTTTATTTCGTTAGGAAGGAGCAGCTTTCATGTAGCTCCTCCTAACACACTTGTATATTTTGTGTTCTAATACAAGCGGATGACTACCAATCCTTGTAGTCATCCTTTCCTCTTTCAAAAAAAAACTAGATAATTGCAGTGAAAATATTTGTAATTAAGCTACCTTGTTTGGACATCATCAAAGTATTAGTTTTCTAGTACATATAATATCTGATAAAGCATGCCTTCAAAAAATATCTGATAAAGCATCCAACTTGCATCTTGTTATTAAAATTTGGCATCCATATGTATGCAGCAATGATAGACAAGACAATATTCATTTGCCCAATAGTTGCAAATTGCAGAATACCTCATGACCATGGTAATCACAGTAAAGAACCAGTACCTGTAAGAACTCGTCTGTTATGAATCCCTGTGCGAACAGAAATCCACTCATCTGAAGTCTCAACCATTTGTGCAAGATCATCATTTGAAATCTGAAGCTTTGGCACTGCCGAACCACATCCAACAAGTTTTGAACCCATGCCAACAACTCTGTAGTTTTTCTCAACAAATTCAGAAAAGTCATTGCTCAAAAAGATTTTCGCATATATAGATGTTTTCAGTCGATCAAAATGAAACCATGAAGAAAAAGTATATGAAACAGCATATGCTTATAAACATATGTATTCTTAAAGTAGACATGTAATTTCCAATTTCTTTGTATATATCATTAAAAAAAATAAAGGCGGGACACACAAGTCTCACCAGATTATAGTCTTAACATCAGAGATGAGATGTTATACAATACTCGCTTTCCACCCCATCCCATCTCAAAAACGAAATTCTACCACAGAGATTAGTTGTTTAAGCAAACAGAACAATTAGAAACAAGGGATTGCTCAACATAATTCCAACAAGTAACCACTAGTTCACCTAAAGCTTTAGTAGATCTTCATGTGAATTGAAATTACCTCCCTCAGCAATTATATAGTTCTCCATGCAAAGGGCCAATATGGCTTAACTCCAACCTACCCAAATGATGCACCTTTATCCACTCAGTAGTAATCTAACTGATGTTTATCAAAGAGAAAATTCATGTTTACAAGAAATCTAATTCTTAACCATCTTTGACTCCATCAAAGATTTGCAAGCAACACAACTCTTAACCATCTCTGACTCCACTTTGGAGGTTTTGCAGTACATCGCCCAAATAACATAAGAAAAAAGAACAACTGGATACTGAAGAAAGAGTGCTTGGACGCGATCCTAAATGAATCTGTTCCGTCTGAAAATGCTAATCTACCGAGCATATTTCAGTCAGGAGTTTCTGCGATCCTCAACTATCATGTATCTAGAATCTATAATAACGAACCATCAACAATCTATAGAAGGATAAAACTACACATTACAATCACAAGCCTCGAGCATTTGGCATCAAAGACCATATCTTTCGTCCAAAACGAGGCAAATTGCAAACTTTAGCAGATGCCGATGGTCAAGAACCAGTATAGCGTCAACTTATCAAACTTACCAACTAGAAGAAGCCATAAATAGGCGGAAATAAAAGCTTGGGAGTAAAAAAGGAGGCACAAACCTGGGAGGGCGCGACTTGGAGGAGGAGGCGGCGCCGAGGACTTGGTCGTCGACGCCTCCATCGACCGCTGCGGCGGAGCAGCAGGGGAGAAGCGCCGGTGAACGCCTCCTCGAGAAGAAGAGGCGCCCCGGCCGGTAAGCGACCACGGGGCCGAAATTTCTAGCCCGGAAGCACTGCACGGACGGAGAGATGAGCCCCGGCGTGTTCGCCATCGCCAAATCCTTGGGCACAAAGAGGGAGCAAGAAGAGCTGTAAATGGCGGAGAAGAGATCGAGAAGAAGGATGCAAAGAAGGAGAAGGGGGAAACAAAATGGAGATGGGAGATGTGGAGCTTCGTAAACTCCGACCGTCTCTGCCGATTACGTTAAAAAAACAAAAAAAAAAGGAAAACAGCATGGAAATATTTTTTTTAATTTTGAACTTTTAAAACGTAGTTTACTAATTTAATTGTTCTTTAGTAAAAAAACATATATTTTTTAATTGTTTAAACTTTAAACTTAGTTCTAATTATTTTTTTCTGAAGAAATATTTTTTATAAAATTTAAATTCTCCTAACTCATTCTTTTAATATTCACAATTGTGCCGTTAGAAAAAATTGTAAAAGAATAATTAAAAGTGCTGATATAATATTTTTTTACTACTTGGTCATGTTTTTGCACTGCTGACGCTGTCCCCTGTCTGGGGCCGGGCCGCTTGAAACAATTCGGTTCTAGAAAAAGAAAATATTAAACTTGAAGCTTCGGGTCAAGTGTCAACAAATGGTCTAAGTAATTGTGTGTTTTCTTCCTTGTACCAAATCTTTTCTTAACAAAAAGAATTATTAAATTATTTTGAATTTGACAAATAAAAATAATTTTTTAAATAATTGAAATTAGAAGTTATTTTCATATTTTGCTTTCAAGTTCTTGTATTCTTTTTTTACCTAGCACAAACCAATGCATGCATTGTTTCAATAAAAAAAATAGTTAATGTTTCTATCTATCTTTTATTAAAAAATTAAATGTGGAAAGTGGTTGTAGGAAACTCATCCTCCCCATATCTCTCTCCCTTCCCAATTGATTAGGTGATCCACAATCCTCTCTCTCCCACTCAATAGCAATATCTTGTTGTCTCTCTTTCAACTGATGTCAAGTCCTCAAGTCCTCGTCCGATCATGAAATGATCACAAATCATATATGCCGCATAGCTCTTGACAAGATGAATCCATCGAGAACAACTTAGAAAGTTTTCGTACTAATACAAAGAATGATCGAGCTCTTTCTATTTTTTATCAAAAATATAGGCGACTCGGAACCTAAATAATAAAATTATGTTGGATTTGATCTTATGCATGCATATTTATCGGGTAGAAATGATAAGAATGATTTCTAATTAGATCATACATATGATAACCTAATTTTTATGGATTTTTTTTGGAATCATTATAAAAAAAATTAGATCTATATAAGTTAGACTTTCATGTTTAACATGGATGAGATTCAATGTTAATATTGTCAGATCCAAATTATTTTATTATGTCAAGATTTATAGTCTCTATTTTGAATAAATTTTGAATAGTTTATACTCATCCAAAAATTATAAATTACATATGGATGTTTAGCCCTTGAAATCTAGTTTCAGGAGAAATTGATTATCTTTTTATCCAAGATCTATAGAAAGCGCTACCATCAAAATGCTAACTCTTTATCAAGTTGTCTCGAGATGTAGTGTGTCCGAATTGTAAAAGATATTATATGGTGAAAATATGTATGAAATTTATGAATTAGGTACATATATGTGTGGTTGTATTAGAACTTGGAATGGATAAGAAAGAGTTATTAATGCTTTAAGGTTCAACTATCACAACTCTCGATATGAAATTGATATATAACATTATAATATTTTATAGGATAAATTATAATAATATAAAATATGAAAATTTTATATTGTAATCCTTTGAAAGTCTATTTTGAAGAAACATTGGAATTTATTCTGAATGAATGTATATGGTTAAATTTATGAATTTTTTATTGATGATATGTTAAATTTGTTCAAGGTTGAAAACGAATGCTTTATTTGAAATTATTTTAAAGGATTTGCATTTGATATTGCCATTATTATTAAAATATTATAAGTGAATTCTCATGAACTTGTGTGTTCACAATTATGTCGAATCATATTGTTTATCTCTTAGCTCTTAAGACTAATTACACGAGTAAACTATAATATGTCTTTTATGATCATTCCAAATCTATAATCATATGTTATAATTTATATGATGGCTACATAATCTCTTATGTGATATATATTATTTTATATTAGATTTGGGGTCACTCAGTGCTCCGATTGGATTGTTGACATTAATTGATTTAATCATGCCTTTATTATGTGATTCATCTCTTATAAATGCTAAAAGATTTTATTTGATTATATCACTAATTGACAAAATCAATTATTTTGTATGATTATTCAACTCTTTTTATAATCCTCTCTGATGTATTATCTTGAATTAATTGCATTATGATGTTAATGTTTTAGATCTTATATAAACATCGCTTGTTATTGATTCACATTATAATGATTCATATATCATAAAGATTTTTATGAACCCTCATCACTATATTATTCACATCATGATGATGTTCAAGTCACAAGACTTTATATGAATTTTGAGCATTATCGAATATCTGTATTATAAGACTTTATATGAACCATGATCATTATTACTTCATATTATAATGAAATTAATGTTGTAAAACTTTATATGAAATTTGATCATTACATATTTATATTATGATGATATTTAAGTTACAGACATCACATGACACTGACCATTATGGGTACATAGTGTGAAGATACATATGCTACAAGATTTTATATAAACCTTAATTATTATTTATTTATAATATGATGCCTATACTCTATGTCTGGTTCTATGATGTATTATACATTATATGTAAAATAAACAATACAAGATTTAATAAAAATATCACTATTGTGTACTTATTATCATGAGTAAAGTAAATTTATGTTATGGTAATGATGTTAATAATTAGTAGTGTAGATGCAATGAAACTACTTAATTCTTTTTGCATGAATCATTTCTCTTCGTGCAATAAAAAGAATTCTCGAGCATCTTTCCCTCAAGAAGGCACCATCATAGTTTGTGCACCAACTACTTACCTTTGAGATCCATAGCCTGGGCAAACCTGATGATGAATGTTCCTTTTCAAAATCACCTTAAGTAACCAAAGTCACAATATAATGGCGAACATAAACAAAGAGGCAAAGATGAATTAAGTGATGATGATGATGATGATGATGATGATGATGATGATGATGATGATGATGATGATGATGATGACGTAAGTTAAACAATAATGATGAAAGTAAGACACATATGATGTAAGTTACACAATAATGATGAAAGTAAAGTGCATATGATGTAAGTATAAACTGATGATGAAAGTGATGTAATGAAAGTAAAGTAAATTATTATTTAGCATCAAAGATAAGAAAATGATGCATTATCCACTATTTGATCATGTCCTTATTTGACATATGATGATGATGAAGAATGTAATTGGTGTAAGAGTGATATTATCAAATGATAATTAAAAAATACTTACTACTCATTAGATTTCATTAGAATATTTATTTATTTGTCATGACTAATTCATAATCTAATCATGAGATGTTTTATCACGCCTCATATTGATATGTCATAGTGTTCATTATTTATTTTTCGATTTGTTGCTTCATAACTCACGAGAGAATATCTTTTTTGTAATTTAATTATGTAGAAAATTGATACAGTAGATGCATGCAACATGCTTATGATGATTTTGCAGTATATGAACATTAGAGTCTATTTTATTTATTTGTATTTATATGTCATTAAGTCGTACTTTCCCATTTGTGAAATCAGTTGGACTTATGTAATAACTAGTAATAGGTGAAACTCATTTGTCGTTATGTATCTAAAATTTATGCATATATTTTTCTATGTTCATTTTGATTCCATTTTGTACATTCTCTTCCACAAAAAAATTGTATTCCTCACTTTTCCTAATCAAAGTTAGTGTTAAGTCTACAATATGACATGTAAGTATGTCCCATAGCAAGACGCATTCCGCCATGTGGCGGGGTGCATGTATTTTTTATGAGTTACATACACAATGAAAGAAAAAGAACTATGTTAAATTGTGAAATGTATTTTTAATCAATATTCATTTTCTTTAAATTTTATTTCACGAGAACTAATATAGAATTTTGAATCATAATCTCAAACTCTTAAACTTCACCGTTTTGGCTCTCAATTCGCTCGTATAAGCAATAATATGAAGAAAAAATCAATAGCATATTTTGAAATATATAAAGAATAAAATAAAAAATATGCAATAAATATTATAATCATAATAAAATATAAAAAATAATTGTAAAAGGATTACTTCATCCCAACAGTATCAAGTCGTAACAACTAGAAGCCTGCTTAATGAGAAAATCTAATAGAAGTCATTGGAGTATGATGACATTTGAAAATTCTAAACTCTTAAATATATTAAAATGATAAAAAGAAAACTAATCTCATTAAGTTGCTCCAAGTCTTAATTTAAAATCAATCTATTAGTTCATTTGGGTTAAAATATAAGATTTTATGGATTGATATTAAAATCAGGTAAAATTAATATATGCTAAATGTGAGCACTTGATTTTATTGAAAAAAGAGAAAATATGTATGTACTGTTACACTAAGGTGTAGAGCATTTTTTTTCGAAATTACTAATATAATTTTGAAATATAAGATTTTATGAATTCATATTAAAATCAAATAAAATTAATATTTACGTAAACATGTGCACAACAATTTATTGATGTTATTGAAAAAACAAAATATAGATACTTAGAGTTACACTAAGGTGTAGATCATTTTTTTAATACAAAAGAACAAGAATGCTCTCTAATTTGGATCACAATCACATCCGAACCAATTATGTCGCAACTATGGAAATCATGCATTTATCTCCACTTATACATGGCATCAGACCTAAATTGTATCCTCCCCGTAAGACAACAATGATCTCCAAAACACAATTTTTGTCTTTCCTCAAGACATTTGAACTTGAAGGTTATGTCACAAATATGACCATTTATCTATAGACTTGTTTACCAACTTCAGAATCCCTCATCTACGAGAATCCAACCTATATCAAATGGATCAAGAAAGATAGACTCATATTGAGTTGGATTATTGCATCCCTATTAGAAGAAGTTTTCTCGATTATGGTTGGCCTCACCATATTTGGTGCTATCTGGAGCTACACTAATGTGATTCAGCTTATCATGCAACTTCATAACCTAAAAAATGAGATCAAACTATTACTTCATTTTTTGCCAAGTGAAGCACCTTACAGATCAACTTGCGGCTACTGACTATGTCATCCCACCCTTTTTTAATGTCATCATTTTAACAATCTTGAAGCTTATTACAACAACATCGTGTCAACTCTCTTTACTCGGCTTGAACATGTCTCGTATGCTGAACTCCACAATGTGCTCTCCAACCATGAGATCCTTTTAAAGCACAACACATTTGTTACAAGTGTTGCCATCAACTTCTCCCTTGAAGCACATGTTGACTTCAGTTCATGTGGAACCTTCAAAATGAAGTTGACCTCCAAAATGATGCATTAAGAACTACTAATTGAGGCTAACTTTAATTCATCAAACACTTTTTATAGTTCAGTTTACATTCTACATATTGTATCAATGGATTAAATGGAAAAAAAGAAGAAATCAATGCTTGAAATCATGCATCTTGTAGTACACCCTCCATCATACAAAGCTTCAAACATGAATTTGTATAAGCTTTAATACTTCAGGAGCAAAGTAGTTGGCTTTGACTATAACTAATATATTAAGTCATCATCCTAATAAAAAAAGTATGTTTTATATTGGAGATTGCCTCTCCAAATGTTGGTTAATCGAATATGCCACAGTCAAACTCAAATATTACAATAGGGAATATATTACCTTTAAAAATTTTAGAGGATTAAGGTATTCTATTTGTGCTCCTATAGAGTTTGGAAGGATTAAGTCAACTTATATTTGTGATCACATAAAATTAATATTAGTCACTCTTAAGATAACACAATGATAAAAAATATGCATCTCCACTTAAAGAAAATGTAGAGATGTTAATGCATATACTTGTTGATTATAATCTAGTGAATAATCTTATTAAATTATTTAATATAAAAATGAATAATGTTACCTTTTCATGGTCTATGTTTTTCTTTAATGTTGGTATCTTGATTCTATTAGTTAAATTAATTAGTTGGTACAATATGACAAATTGACATTATTGATTTAAAAGATAAGACTTAAATTTATCTTATAAGCAAAAAAATATATCATCATGAATAAAAAGATATCGATAGAATTCTAATTATTATATATTATATATGCACATAAATTAGATCGATGTAATATAGTCCATGAGCAATTTCATTAACAAATTGTGTATGTTATCCTTTTAAGATATGGATTCATTTATACACTTAACGTATTTGTCATCATAAATGATAGCATAACTTTAATCGTTATAAAGTATTTGTGAGGCTTGTCAATCCATTTTAAAGAAGAATCTAACTTCACATCCATGGCAATTGTATATTTATATACAAATAGATGCATCTAAGTTATTGAATATATCTTAAATTGATCTATTATGACTATTATAGGTTGGTTTTATATGGAAGTTAAGAAGCAATGTCTCTTCCATAAGTATGAATCATCAATAATAACAAAATATGTGGTAGATATCTTGTTAGGTCACAAATCTACTGTTGACTTGCACGTTTTATTTTGTGTTATTCCTTCTCTTGTGAACATTGAAAATTTCAATGTTATTATCATGCTAAGGAGGCGTTTACTGCATTACCTCTTAACATTACCTAGTAATCTACAGAAAGATTACCACCTATTAAATTACCAGTAATGTGTATTACCCTATTTACTATATATAAGTAATCCAAGTGGTAATTCAGATTATCATATTTACTTATATAAATGATTACTAAATAATATACATCATTTTATCAAAATACCTTTCATAAATATTATTAAATTCAAAATTTTGTATTATTGAATTAAAATTATCAACTTAAATTATGAACTCACAAATTAATGAATTTAAGTAATTAATACCCTTCAAATTTAAATAATAATAAAATAATCTTTATAATTAATAATAATA